>JAAAKM020004842.1:0-11434 GCA_010016025.2 Alatinidae sp. Z8VKAUB7J3 | reverse complement strand
AGGGAAAATTTTAAAAATTTGCAATTCTAGATGGCCAGAAAATGTCATTCCCCCCATCTGTTGAACAGATGCATTCCCCCACCATATACCTTCCCCCAACCATTTCAGCTCCAAATTCGCAGTCCCCCCTCAGCTGAAAATTTTATTCCCCCTCAACTTCCTGGGGGGGGGGGGAAGGATGCTATGACTTATGTCCGTCCTCTGCAGCATCCTCCTCAATGCCCAACTCTTCCAGGTCTTTAATGATGCAATTCAGCCAAATTTTCCTTGGTCTTCCTACTGGTCTTTTTCCCTTGACTTCAATCACCAGAGCTCTTCTTATAGTGCTCTCCACCCCACCTCTTTTCCCTATGTCTTCCAGATTGCATATCCTTAGAACCTCCTCACTTGTCACTTGGTCCTACCATCTTATTCTGGCCATGTATCTCAGCATCTTTCTGGTGTCCACCTCATCCAATCTACCCTCCTCCAGCTCTATGCCATCATGTTCACTATCTTGGCCACCTGTGTTTCCTCTGCATCTTGAACAGATGAAACCCCTCATTCCAGGTACTGTTTGCAGTCTAGAGCATCTTTTGAGACACCACCTGTTACATGAACTGCAAAAAATCGAGTTTGCCCCCACTCCTCTACCACAACAACTACAGGGATATCTCCCACTTGTTCTTCTTTCCAGTGACCATCACTTTGGTCTTCTCTATATTAACTTTCAAACCTTATCTTCCCGTGCCATTTCTCCACCTCCTAAACATCTCTGTTCTTCTCGAATGTGATGGTGTTGGTAGATTGAAGAACCAAACCAAATTTCTTGGTCTCATGGCACACAGTATTTTGTCTTCATTCTTCTTTTTATTGTCTTCTCAATTCTCTTTCTTATCCATGAAAATTTGTATCATTGCTAGGTCTAACAGATATAATATTACCTCATCTTGACAGAGATCTTCTAATAGCATTAATGCTAGAGTCAGTATTCAGACTTTTTAATATTCACAGTTGATCTACCCTGTTTTGTCTCTGTTGGTTCAAAGTAGTTAGCTGTTGTATTGATGAAACATGTCTCATTGGATTTAAGCCTTTGCTTTGACAAATCTGCCATTCTCTGGTCATTAGCTTTTATGATATCTTCTACACACAACAGATCTTGACTATACTGTTCATGAGAGAAGTTGCTCAAATTATCCAAAAGTGCTCTCTTGCCCGTATTAAAACACTCTTTATTCCAAGATGCCCAACTTCTTGCCGATTTTTCTGTAAGATTCTCCTAGACAGGATTGATTCCTTCATTGAAATTGTTGGGTGTTTAGCATCTTCAGATATGCCTGCCTTCTCCAGTTGACCACCAACATGCAATGGGCCATCAACAATTAATTGGTCCCACAATTATATCTAGTGTGCTTCCTTTCCCTCCTATTTCCTTGTAAATCTCCTTGACGACATCTAAGAAATGTTGCCAGTAGGTCCATTTTTTCAAGTACTATCACTCATCTTAACAGCTATAGTTGCTGCAGTCAGCTCAAGCCTTCGAATAGTTACTTTCTTAAGAAGGTGTCACCCTTTTTTTTCTCGGTAACAGTGAACAGTTAATTTGGGTAGTTGTGTCCTCAGCTCAAATATATATCATGCCATTCCATAGTCTGTTTGGCTAGCATCTGAGTAGTGATTGAGTTGGTAAAACCTTGCCTTGCCAAAGTCATCTTTTTTATAGCACCTTCTAATTGTGAGATACTCTAGTTTTGGAAGATCCACTAACCATCATCTCCATTTCACAATTTACCTTTCTTTTTATTCCTAATCCCAATCAAAAGTGAAATAACATAGTGTTACAAGCCCCAGTGGATCATATGGTGCACTCTTTACAGGGAGAATCTTAAATCCTAATGTATCAGACTCAAGCTTCCAATAGATTCCCAAGAGCCCCTTCTACATAATGTTCTGTTAACAGGTCAAGGGTTTTTTAGCACTTCCTTTGCCCTCCCCTCTTCTGCTATGGACTCAATTACACTTTTGTTGTTACTGGACCATTTTCTTAGACAAAAGTCTTACCTACTTTCAGATGGCATGTAGTTTAGGTACCAGTGAGATGGCAGCTTCTTCATCTTCAACTGATTTGATGCAGTCATCCATGATAAAAGCTCCTTAGAACTGTATCCACTACATCTTTACCATTCTTGTCTCTGTTTGTGTGGGCAGTTTTGTGTAAACTAAAGTTAGCACGACTAGGAGAAGTGCAGCTCCAAATGTGTGTACAATTATTCTGTAAGGCTCTTGATTGAGATCACCATCCTTCTACCAGCAGAACCTTAAAAATTTGTGATCTTTCTTTGGAACTCTTACTTCTGCATCAAAACGAGGGAGCCTTATGACCTTCAGGTGATGCTAACTTGAAATATCTTCTTGAGTGGGAATATTCTGCCCGGAAACTGGTACAGCATCTTTTAAATAGACCTTTGGCAAATGTACTATGTTTCCTTTTTGTAAGCCAGCCATCACCATGTTTTTCTTGTGTTTTACACCCATAGTATTTAAAGTAATCCCGGTCTGTTTTCTGCTAACACTCAACCATCTTTTTACCTTACCATTTCAGAATGTAACGGTACTTCCTGGGTCTAAAAAGGTATAAATGTTCATTGATAGTCCAGTTGATCTAGCCCCTACTGCCACAAATATCATTGGCATCATGCATTCATTCTCCTTGGCCCCGATATAACATGATACACTTTTATCGAAACAAGCAATCAGTCCTTGTTTACCTTTTCTACATCCTTGTCCTTCTCTTCTACTGTAATATTTCTGTGGTATTGGGTGCCATTTATCACATTTACTGCACTTCAGTTTGTAATGACAATTTGTTCGCAAGTGACAAACTTAAAGACATCCAAAGCAAAGAGCATTCACCTGGATATACAGAATCTTCTCATCTCCTGATGTACTTTCAAATTTATTGCATTTCTCCTGAAATGCCAAGCGCATAGGCAAATTGAACAGGGTAGCCTTCCAGGTGTTGCTTGCATAAGTTGTGGGTCATGAGGTAAACTGAATTTATTTACCTCTTCCTTTGCTTTCATATTAGTTGTGATGGTGGCAATGCTCCCCTTGCATCAATTGTGACCTAATTGTGCTTAAGCCGTAGCCTACCGAAAAACCAAAGCCACCACCCGGTCATTATCCCCCATCTCCACATCAAAAGATTCACTAGCTTCAACAAGCCGTGATAATGTGTCTGGCAAGGTATTCAACTTGCCTTTTACATAGCTGACTTCAAAATCATAATTAAGTAGCTTTAAAAGCCAACGACTGAGGCGACAACTCACTAGATCAAGCCTTTTCTTTGTTAGCAGTTTTACGAGAGCAGAATGATCACTTTCTAGTACAAATCTGCGCCCTGACAGGAAGAATATGTACTACTAATCGCCAAATACGCAAGAAAGTGCTGCAAGCTGCTGTATACTGAATCGTTTTCTGCTTGTGTTAGGCTTCTACTGCCACAGCCATTGATCCTTTCTTTCCCATTGACTTTATGTTGTAGACAGATACCCAATCCTTTGAAGCTCGCGTTGCAACTCAGGATTGATTCCACCTCCTGACTGTTGTCAAAGAATGTGATGGGAATAGCATTTGAAGGGTCTTTCTTTAGTTGAGAAGAGGCCTGCTCACAATCTGGTACCCAAACAAAAGTTTTTCCCTTCGTGAGAAGTTCAAATAGTCGTTGTGCTTTGGCTGAGTAATTTTGGATGTGAGTTGCATAATACTGCAAGCTACCAAGAAAAGATCTCAACTCCGCCGTACCTATCAGCGTGGACAGTTCCAAAATTGTCTTTGTACTTTTTCCTCAGGGATGATCCCCTCTTCTGTCAACTTCCGCCCTAACCAGCTAATCTCAGTGACCCCAGATTTACTCTTCTCACGGTTTAATGTAATGCCTACGTCATACCAGGTTGCATTGCAACACAGCAAGCAAGTGCCTGTTGTGTTGCTCAACATCCTCTGACACAATGAGCAAGTCATCAAGATAAACAAGTACGAATTTCATATCCTGAAAGATATCACCCATGATATGCAGAAAACTTATGTGGGAGCTCTTGAATCCATAGTTCATCCTCTTAGCTCGAAACTGGCCAAAAGGGGTTGACATGGTGGTAAATGTTGTGCTTTCATCTGTGAGCTCCACTTGATGGAAAGCCTGACTCATGTCAAGGCTTGTAAATATTTTACCCACTCTAACCTGGGATAACAATTCGTCCTAATTAGGTAATGGGTATTTCGAGGAAACCAACTGCTGCTTAACCACCCTGGCATCTGTAACGAGGCAAATCTTCCCATTTTTCCATTTGCATGCAACTATGGGGGAGCTCCACTCACTACCCTCTACCCCTTTTAAAATATCGCATCCAACTAAACTATCTAGTTCTGCCTGGACTTCATCCTGCAAGGCTTCTGGAAACCTTCCACAACTGCCACAAACTGGCTTTGCCGACTCCCGACAAGTAATAGCATGCTTGTACTGTAACTTATCAAGTAACTTGTCATAGGGAGAACGTACTACTTTGGTACCTTGCCTAATGTTACCCCCAGTACAAGACACAGTAACAAGACACTGATTTCTACTTTAAACTTGGCTAAAGCGTCCCTGCCTATTCAGGGACAATAAGAAACGTCTGCATGGCCTTAACCTTGTTAATTTTGACTTCCAGGTTAACAGATCCTTCTACTTGTACATGATTGCCATCATAATCTACTAACCTGGGATCGACAGGCTTCAAATACTCATTCAACTTAAGCCTATTGACAAAACTGAGAGATATAAGCGAATGGCTTGATCCTATATCTAATAAAAAATCAATACGTGCCCCATTGATACATACTGGCGACATGATACCCTCTTTACTACGTTCATCATTGCACGTGAAAACTTTAGGTGTAACCTTGGACGTGCTATCATTCTTGATACATGACTATCATGTCCTTCCTTAGAAAATTTGCTACCTGAAAAATGGCCCACCTTGTTACATCTATTACAGGTGGCACCGCAGGCACTACATTTACTCGATTTAGCCATGTGACCAGCCTTCATGCAAGCATAACATCTAACTTCTGACTTGTTTTGTGTCCTTGCTTGCGAATCTATCTGTAAAACGCCATAGGGGCTCTTACTGGTACTAGCGCTACCTTTTAACATTAATTTATTGTCAAGCTTACCAAGCCAGCGTAATCCGCAGACTCCCTAAGCATTGCTACTTTCTGGAAATCTTTGGGCAGTCCTTGAATAAGAAGAGTTTCAAGAATCTGTTCTCGAAATTGTTGTACGTCCTCCTTGAAATAGAGTCTTAGTCTGTCCATGAGTCCCATTTTGAAATGGTTGAGATCGTTACGTTGCCGAAATTTTAAATCGAACAACTCCAAGTGCTTCCATTCAGCCAGCTCATTGCCAAATCTTTTTCTAAGTAAATCACATAGCTCTTGGTATCCTGCATTTGCCTGATCGTATTTCAATCGAATAATCCTGATGATATTTCCCTTTAAGTAGCTAAGTAATACATTTCTTCTCTCTCCATCATCAAGAATCTTCAGCACTTGTAGAAATACATCAAACGCATTGAGGTAGTCTCGAATATCAGAGGCCCAATCGTAGAATGATGGTTTTTTGTAAATTACTCTAACTAAACTTAAACTACCACTAGGTGTCGTTTCTTTGTCGCCATACTTTTTTTCCAGTTATTACACGTTATACACCTTTAATATTGTGGTCCCCTTTTCGCGTCGCAAGCCGAACAATAAGGATGATGAAAATAATAAGAGCAGCGTTTTCACTATATGCCCAAGTACGAGACACACCTGTATCTTTATACTCAACAGTAAACTCTCACCTTTACAATGATCATGCTGTATATGCATTGACATTTCCTAAACTAGTAACATTACATCATAATTTCTGCTTTTTCAGCGATAAGACAGTCTTACATCCTATGACACAGTATAGGATTCCCCTAGTTATTTCACTAAATACGTCACACAACTACAGAAAGGTGACAAACAAGTCATTAAGTCTCTTTCCTGTTCTATGAATAGTATGTTTCCTAGTAATGTTGTCTTCTGCATTTCTTCAATCCTGGAACCCGGCCCATATTTCTTTATTCTCAAAAAGTACAACAATTACATGACGGATGGTCTCTCGGTCCCTGACCTTTTGGTTTTAAAAACAAAACAGTTGAGTCACGCCCTGCTAACTTAACAATTCTCCTCCTCAGGCCGTGGCTCCGGACACAATCCCATGTCACCACGCAGTTTCTCTAGAAGTGATCAATCATAGCGACTTAGTTAAAGGCTCGGGGATCATACAATCAGTTGGGCAAAATTGCTATGCAACATTGATTTGTTTGGGATCTTTGGTGAAACGCAGGATTCATAGCAATTTGCGTTGACGCGCGATTATCCTCAAATGTTGCTATCGCCTGCATCTCCTCTTGCTCCATAGATTGAAGTAAATGCGGTAACCATACAGCTTCCTTTGCTGCATAACTGAGAGAAACATATTCCGCCTTGACAGTAAATAAAGTGACATAAAAATTGTGTCTTACTACACCGACTTACTGCAGCTCAACTACGAATGTAGCCTGAAGTGACTTGCGGTCATTTACATCGACTGTAAAGTCTGCATCCGACCAAATTATGACTCGCGCTACTTCTGTACAGTAGACCAAAGTTTTCGGTTTTCTTAACATACGTGAAGACTCTTAGTACCAGTGTCCAATGTTCCTTTGGCGGATTTGAATTAAACTGGGACACACAGCACACTGCTTGAGAAATATCGGGTCTAGTTGCTGATGCAAGATATAGAAAGATCCAATAGCTGACTGATATTTCTTGTCGTCTACAATTTTGTCGTTTTCTCGTTTTTTAAAAGATCTTAATATTAGGTTCAAAACGTGTACTCGTAGGCTTAGTGTGCAATAAAGCAAATTCTGGCAGTTTATTCTAAACGTACTCTATTTGCCCTAGCCATACAGACTTGTTGTCATATTGCCGCACTTGAACCTCGAGAAAATAACTTAAATGCCCCAAATCTTTAACTGCGAACTTCTCATTAAACTTACGTAATTTGCTGTTGCCATGGCTTTTGCCCAAAAGCTGGCACTCATTTTTGCGTCACACAGCATCGCTCTTACTCTCTCAACTAACGTCTGACTGAGCCTTTCTTCTTCCCTGTTCTGCTGTGGTACCTCATGTGCTGTCAGTCCGTGCCCTATACCCTTTTCTTAACAGAACGCATCAAACTGGCCAGAGCAATAGTCTCCCCCTCGATCAGATCGTATTGCCCTTATTTTACTTCTTTTCTGTGGCTCTACCATAGCAACAACTGATTAGTTCATCGTAGGTGTCTGGCTTCTCTTTCAAGAAATATACTCAAGAATATCGGCTTGCGTCATCAAACTGCTTGCCACCTTGTGATTCTACCTTCATTGGCCCACAAAGATCTGTGTGAATAAGATCTAGGGGTTTTGTGTCACGACGAATATTGCACCTCTTAAAAGAAGATTTTGGCTGCTCGCCCTTTGCACAAGGTTCAGAAAAAGCATTCTCTTCGTTTGAGGAATTCACATTCATCTTCTAGACTAGGTTGTCATCAGTAAGCTTCCTCAAGTTCTTCTCTCCTGGGTGGGTAACTTAACAGTAACATGCTGTAAACTGATCCAAAAAAAGAGTCTTCAGTTAGTTTTAACTTTTAAATGTCATGTTTAAATAAATCTAAAATTATTGTCTTCAATTTTTTGTAGGAGATCGTTTTTCCATTATTCAGCATATCTCCGTCGTTGTTTTCATTACCTCGAGCTGAAATATTGTGACTTTTCTTCCCACCGTTTTCATGTATGTGCTTCCATTAGAGAGATATTTTAGGAGCTTCCATTTCCTTGCATCTTTTGTTTAGGAATTCGTCTTGTGCGTTGGCACATTCTTGTTTACTTCTCTTATCCATGGCGTGTTACTCTTCCTATTAGTGTATCATATTCCTTCGATCATTTGCTTCATTTCACCCGTGATCCAGCCATTGAAACGCTTTTCTTAACTTGTCTTTGCTCCACTATAAAGCAAGGTTAGCTTCACGCTTGAAGGAAGCAGAAAGTCTTCTAGCACCCATCTCTGAGATTTAGGGACTGCTAGTCATCACAGTTTTTACTGCCTCTTGCAATTTCTCTCATATGTCTGGCTGGACACAAACTTCAATATTATACTTCAGGCGGTTGTCACATGGTCGCGTGGGAAGGTTCTTTGGCACTACCTAGCAATGCAATGCAGAAAACATGAAACAATGTGAACTTTAATTGATTTCACTTTCGCAAATATGACCAGCAATTAAGTTTCATTTGACATTATGAATAATGAAGGCGAAACTGTCTTCAGCTTCCTTAGGGTTAACACCAGCACTATTGGTGCGTTGCATTTACGCAGCTCTCTGCAGAAGTTTTCAGTAATCTTCCCCCGGTAATGTAGAAAGATCAATTTCCTGGGGACTGCTTCTTTTTCTACCACTAGTGCTGCATTGGTGTGCACTTTGTCTTCATTTGGTCTTAATATCTTGAAGAGTTTCTCCTTGATAATTGCACTATAGAATTGTAGAGAGTACTGGTTCTTCTCCACCATCTGCTTTACTCGTTCCAGACTGGCGTGAAATAACTTCCATCAGCTGCAAGCTCTATAAACCCAAAGAACACGACCTGGCACCATCAAACTCTTATACCGCTTTGGTGCTAATGCGCGATAGTTCATAACAAATCCGATATCTGTCGGTTTGTGATACCAAGTAGAGGTGAGCCTCTCATCAGCAATATATCAATGTACACACCTGTTCAACTTCACACTCAAATGTGAACTTCAACCTGTCATGCCGCAAGTTGATTTCTTCCCACTTACCTACAATTTAACTACGTTTTATACTATGAATTGTGTCATCCGTGTATCGTGCATAAAACTTAGCATCATTTCAGATCAACGCATCTTTCTTTTGGAGCCAACCATTAGCCAACATTGGCGCTGGCGGGCTCCCCATTGCCAAACCATCCACTTGTCGATAGTATCCATTATGTGTTGACATTAAAACGTTACACGTACACAACATCAGCAAATCGATGAAAGTTGCTTTATCGGCTGTCAGTAGTTCATATTTGCTAGAGTGCAACAAGTCAGTACATTCTGCTATTATCTTGTAATTCAACTGATTGAATTGTGTCTGAAATCGGCTGCGATGAAGAGGTGATCTGACATTCTTCTACTACTGAAAACTACTTGACGCATTGTAGAACTCTGTTGTGAGATGCTGAACCTGGCATTGACAAAGCCATGTGCAATTCGTCGGAAATTGGAGGATCCCAGTCAAGCTTTTCGCAGCACATTTGATGCAAAATCTGCTTTCATGCAAGAACAACCGGGCCAAAAAATCCATTAGGATCGTGAATAGAAAATATAGTCGACCGAATACCTCATCGTGTATGTGGATGAATATCTAGGGTAAGTCTAAACTAGAAATCGTCATTTTCGACGCACCAAGAAAAACCAGCACTCATTCTATTGGGGGCTGATCTACCTTAAGGTCGAGTTCCTTTGCGTCCTTAGACCTATCCTCAACAGGAAAGGCTTAAAATACTCTTTTCAAATTGGACATGGTCTTGTGAAGTCTCATGCTTCCTTTCGAACATATCGCGTGACCTTTCTTGAGCGAATCAGTGGCCTCTTCATCTGTTTCTACGGATTGCGATGCGGTATCCACGTAGATATTTTTACGAATGAAGTCTGCTGCAGTAGAAGCAAACTCAGTTCTCACTTATAATGAACTGGTGAAAAATTCCCATTATGTCCGCCATCACTGCAATACGCTCTTGTCTAAATCGGCATAATACCCCTGGAAGTCCATCTGTAAGGTCAGGCGTACTTAGAGGGTTGTTAGTTAAAGACGTTCCTTAGTACGTTGCGGAGCTGTCGAACGCGACCCATATTTTAGCTGGCTTCTTTGGTTCTGACGACTTTTACAAAAACGCCCAACTATGCCCCAAACAAGCAAAGATTTTTGATTTTTGTGGTTTGTCCTGTGCTCCTGCTGTTATCATTCTAGGGTGAATCGCTTTAGGGCAGTTATTACCAATCAGTGGAGATATGCTAATATCCTCTCCCTATGGCATCAATTGATCAGATACCGAACTCAGATCTTTCCATTTCTTTGCCACCCGTGGGCGTGGAATTTGAGACCTTTGTGAAGCAATCGAATCCCTGGTTCTCAATAATTCGATCTAGAAACTCTTTGCCCGTAATTCTGTTGCTTTTGATAAAAGAATGTTGCGACAGCATTGTCGACATTACAAGATTTGTCTCTGGGCCACTACGGTCAAGTTGATTACAGTGTATTCCGGAAATGAAATTACATTTGAAGGTGATCAAGAACATCATTCTGTAACATAGCCTGCGAAGGGTTATTTATGTGCCTTACCCAAACTGGAATGTAATGAATTGAAAGTAGCTTCGACTAAAAACACAACTAGATATCTAACAGCGATAAAGCATATTTCGAGTTCAATGCAAAACAAGATAGATGTCGAATCTTAACAGCGAGAGGCATTACAGGTCGTTCTTTGAAAAGTCACAGAGCTCCTAAAGTCCAAGAAAAAGGTCCCTCCAAAGTAAGCTTTTTGATTTAAACTTAAAGAAATACGATATAATTTTCTAATCATTCGATATTTATTCCATTACGAGTAGAGTTTGCCGAAAGAATCGCTGTTCTTTCCTTACATAGTGATGTGGTTTGCAACTCTTAGGAACAATGTTTAGAGTGGCTTGAATACTTTGCTCATTGATATCCATTTCTTCGCAGCATTTGCTGAGGTAATTCAACAGTCTTTTGTGTTATTGGAACCAGTATTCCGAGCAGAAAATGTTTACTGAATATTGTAAACGTAACAACTGTTTTGCTGGCTTAAAACAATCGATAATGATGATGATCTTCACTTCCCAATAACAGTTTTTTGGTCAAGCCATACTCGAAGCTCTGTCGTAACTCAACGTTAAAACCCTGAAATCGTCCGGGTATTTTCCACAAATCTCCATTGATGTTGCATTTCATCACCGTGTAAAGCTTTTGTGAAACTAATTCTCAAGATATAATAGTTTATAATCCTTTTCGTAGTCCGCAATCCCGCAAAAAGAATAAGGCATCGATCTAAGTATTCGCCATGGTGTCACAATTTTCCACAACTCAGAAGTTCACGTGCTATTTCATTGAAGGTCCTAAGGAAACCCTATTGTTACTTGTAACCAATGGAAAGCTTGTTTAAGACAATGATATGAATTGTTAAAATATTGATGGGTGTTTTCATCAAGTCACAAACTCAGTAAGTCTGAAAACAAAATGTGGGAGTGGCTCGTTGGCTGCAAGGCACCGTCATAGCAAGCC
>JAAAKM020004841.1:0-11434 GCA_010016025.2 Alatinidae sp. Z8VKAUB7J3 | reverse complement strand
TGTGTTGTGTTTGTGGGGGGGGGGTTGGGGGGGGGGGGGGGGGTTGTTTTTTTGATATGGGGGTTCATACCCCTCTGCACACTATGAGTTATATGTTCTTTAAAAAAGGAGTACCTGAGGGTCAAATCACATACTTTTCTAAACTTCAGGAATGCTGACTTAACTATAGGCTACAGTACCGCTTTTGTACTTATTGTCACCAAACTCCTAGGTGACTTTGCACAGTTTGGGCATAACTAACAAAAGAATTGGTTTTATTTTATTTTTGCCTAAAAGAAACAGTTCAGAGGTCATTCAGAGATAGAAAATAAGTACAGAGGCAATACATAAAATCAAGTTGGTAAAGGTAAACATGTAAGTACTTGACTCTTGCACTCTCATATACTATATCTATTCCTCGATTCCCAAAAGTTGTAAAATGTTGTGGCCTGGTCTTAAATACTCTTAACCCCACTGCAATGGCAAGAATGCTTTCTTTGAAGAATTCTTCTGTAATGGTGTTACATTCCGAGGGGCTTTGAACTTTATCAATTAATGCTACTGCTTAATTTGTAGTGCTGTGAAATCAAATTTGTGAGAGGAATTAGTTTAGGTCCTAGCCCCCATGACTGGGAGAAAATGAAACAGAATGACATCTGAGTATTTTACCAATTAAAACATAAATTAAAGTTGTGACTGATATTACATGAAAAGCTCGTTGAATTAAGTCAGGTAAAATCACAGCATGTTACTAAAGAAACACTGTTAAAGGATAGTGGTCAGACTAGATATGCATATACAGAACTAAAAAGATAACAAGAAAAAGCCTGTTAATCTTAGTAGGTGCAAATGGATTTCTTTTAGAACCTGCATGACAGACGTTACGTGATGGCCACTACAATTCAAATTTGATAAAGAAACATATGCCAATAATTTTCTGTCATATTTTTAAATCAAATAATTTTTAATAAAATGGCTTTACTTATTAATATGCTTTTGCTATGCACCTAAATTTAAACTCTAGTACACGTTTAACTATTTTCAATATTCCGAGCTACATATATCAGGTTCAGAGCTAATTTTAGTACAAATTTACTTAGTCTTGAATGAATACTCTCATTATAAAATTCTCAGAAACGGAAAACATTTGTGCATGAGTAGATCAAATTAGGCCACTCATGGGACAAAGGAAACTGATAATTTTGACAGCATATTCCTGCTTCATGGATTTGCCTACTTTGACAATTGTTGTGTTATATAAAGTGAACAAGGATGTTTTCAGGTATCTGAGGAGGTTAAAATAAGAGGATACTTTGGAAATCAACTGGTCTGATGCTGTTGGGATTACTTTTAAGTCTTGAGCAATTTAGGTCAAAGACATGGGAAGCTCTAGGATCTGCTACTTTAGTATTACATGACCACAGCATGAGGCCATTGACAACAAATTGGAACCTTGGTAATCCATTTAATAATGGGCAAAGTCATGGGCACTATACTGCTCCTACGGCTGAGGCCACCAAACTTGGTGTTGACATGTTACAAGTGAAACTGTCTAAACATGATAAAATGACAGTGCTAAATACTTGGATACCTTTCAACTACTGAAAATGACACAAAACCAAGAAAAATGCACTTGTTAACAGCAGTCAACTTCTTCTATCAGTAGAAACATCCATTTTGTTAAAGTCATCTTGACACATGATATATAAAAATAACTTTCTGTGCAAGATAACCTTTTCTGGGTTTTACAATAACAATACACCAAATACAAATCCTTAGTACGTCAATATGATGGGCTGCAACTATACAATGTGAAAGAGTGTACACTACCTAGTTGCTGTACGGGATGAGAGCTAGAAGTGTTCTCAGTATCCCTACACTTAATCTTGAGCACCAGAATATAACTTTGAAGTTTCATCAGAGTTTATGACTAATACACCTCTGATTTTGAAACTTTACAATCAATATATTAAATGAAATAATACACATTTGGGCACTGTCTTCCAAACAAAGAAGATTATTAAGGTTTGGATGCCCTACTTCCTTGCCTCCCTACGAAGAATAACTGAAGTAGAAATATAAGGATGTGTAAAAGGATGTAAACTTGTAAAGAGCATCATTCAAATTGTCAATCTACCAAGCTTATACAATAGTACATGTACTAATGGCCAGACTTTCAAAGCATGAATTGCATTTTGAAAATTTATTATTGGTTACGGAAAAATACCCCTTCTGTGAATTTCATCTATTGGCGTACTAAGAAAATCCCTCAATCAATATTATTGGCTTGTAACACTTGTATCAATTGGCTATTGGCCAGGTCAAGAGTGAAAGTTAGTAAGGTAGATAAATGACTGATTTGGCCTCTTGTACACTCTTGTGTATTGTAATGCCTGATTTTCATGCAATGCCAATAATAGCAGGATGCATTGCTAATTAATACAGTATTAATACTTTGCCATAGTGCAGATCAAGACATTGTCTTAAAAATAATGTACACAAAGCCATTTTCATCTCATTTCAGTTGCAAGACATCAGAAATTGGTGTTGACAATGGTGTGTCTTCAAACATTGTAGAAATGTGTCATGAAACTATTTGTTTATAAAAATTAATGTGCCATAATACATCACTAATACAACTATTCATAATTTTTGTTAACCCCAACTATATAATTTCTACATTGAACATAACTAAGGCAAAAATAATGTCATTATGGAAGCTGAGGTCTCACTATTCTAATCAATGGTTAACATAATTAACCCCATATAGTAACTCAATGTTAATATTGAGTCAAGCCCATGGCAGAATCTCCAGGTAGGCAGATTTGATTTGATACCCAGTATATTACCCAAATGATGTAAAATTAATTGGTGATTGTATCAGTGAATCAGTATATGTCTAAGTTTTGCCATATCTTTCAAAACCTTAGTAGGATTGTTAAGAATAGAAAGACCTGTTACATGAGAATAAGGTGACCAAATGCTAGTTGTTTATAAGATGAATACACTACCACCTTAAAATGCTGCACACAATGTCCTTTCCTCTCTATGCCAATAATTTGTACCATCAATAATACAGTACATACTGCATCTCATCAAATTGAGTTTCAACATTAAAACAAACATCAATATCTTGATCTGAATCTTGCTGTCATCAAAGTTTCTTAAACAAATTATACTATGGGCAGCTATTGTCTACTACAATGTTAACTACAATGAAGTCTTCTTCTAAATACAGTATATATATATTTCTGCCAGTGTTACTTGAATCTGACAAGCTGACTACAGATTCTGCACAGCTCATTTACTATTACACACAAATGCTATTGGCAACTAAGCTTATTAAACAAAGCAAAACACAACACCAGTTTTGTTGACAGTGATAACAAACATTTATTGACTGTAATGTAGACAAATTCCTGGGCATCAATTGCAGATTTGTCATACATGTAATTATTGATATCATAAAACATATCCTAGAGATAAGAAGTAATAGGAATGTAATTGTGAATTTGTACAAAACCCACATTTCTGCAAATAAGAACTGTGCATTGTCAGCAAAGTTTAACTTAAGCACAATTACAATTAATACATTGATCGGGTTGGTTAGGTTATGTTATTCACTTAGCTCACTAATTAAGCCATTTACTTCTTGTAAGCTACTAGCAAAGATCTGCTAATGATAAACGCGGCATGTATACACTGAGTCTAATAAACAACCTAACAACTGGGAAGTTGATGCATACTATCACAAGACTTATAAAAAATTTTAATTTCTATTAAATTTTTGGTTTCTTAAATTACTTCTGCAGTATTCATGTCAAATCCACCATTCTGAAATTTTGAATCAGAATTTGTGACAATGTGCAATCTTATGCTTTAATTACCACAATACGAAA
Source organism: Alatinidae sp. Z8VKAUB7J3 (assembly GCA_010016025.2). Taxonomy (NCBI): domain Eukaryota; kingdom Metazoa; phylum Cnidaria; class Cubozoa; order Carybdeida; family Alatinidae; species Alatinidae sp. Z8VKAUB7J3. The sequence continues at coordinate 7,556 of JAAAKM020004841.1, read as the reverse complement.
GTATATACTATAGTGGTTAGCTACCTAGGGCCAGAACCTTGTAATTTATTGGACCTGCCAACATAGAAGATCAGAGTTCTTCATTGTGTAAATGAGAAAAATTAAGGTAACAAGTTACAAATGTACCAGATGATAATATCAGTATCTATGCAAAGAAAGATATATATAAATAAGAAATTCCATTACACTCTATTCAATTCAATTTACATTTTTATCTGATCACCAAAAACATGTCGCTAAGTAACAAAACTTCCCCATGTATTTTTCTGGAGTTCTTATATCAAAAACACAGATCTAGAAGAAGTTAAGCTTTATTTATTGGCAGGTTCTCCCAGTAGAACTCTGTCTATGCATGTACAGTCTTCACAAATTCAGATTAAAACACAACAAGTCAGTAGAATTGGGGTTCCATTACAGGTTTTAAGGAATACACTCTCTCGTGTATATGTTTCTAATGATATAATTGTGTAGTAGAAACACAGGTTGCTGACTAATACTTCCATTCTACAATTTCTTGACCTTGTCTCATTGCAGGTCTCTCGGTTGACAATATTCTATTTGTAACTTTGCAAGCTTGCCATCTGCCCTCAATTTTGGTTCAAAGAAAAGATGGTTGATGGTAACAAGTGCTTTATATCATCCACAATAAAATTATCAATGCTTGAAAAATGACTTCTGTAACAGGTAGATTGTTTCTTGATATATACAAACTAATACATGTCACAGTTCCAGAAAGTTACCCATAGTACTTTTTATACATTGGGCTAAAAGACTGATATACTCAATAGAATAGGCTAAGAATCCCAGCAATTTTGTAGTCAATCCCTAAGCTGTTTACATGGGACTAATTTATGATATAATAAATAAGTACATCAGTCACATAGTGAGCTAGTGATTGAACTTTGTATGTTTGAGAATTATAAGAAACATGTACTAGTATAATAAAGATTTCTCGACAGATTTTCTACTTTGAAGTCACAACATCATTCTAGTTCAGCAATAAAAACACGTTTTTGATCACTAATAGTACATAGCTTTGGGTGAATATGAAATCAGTTAGAGTTGATTAAATGATTATCAGCTGAAAGGTCAGGTGTGTGGAAACAATTATTGTGTTTTCGATGACTTCTGATCTTCGTCTGCAAAAAAAATTAAACTTACATGCTCACCAACTAGAGCATGAGGAGGGTTCATTTCCGAAAGACAACATTGATGGTTCTGTGAGGGAAGAGACAGTCTTTTATGGTTCTATTTCCGAAACTGTGTATTTAACTTAGCAAATGCATGCACGAATTGACTCAAATCCAGAATGCCCCGTTGTACTTGATAGCCCCGTTATACCAGCAGATCTGACCTTCTATGGTCCTTGATTGTAGACCTCGGTCAATGTGCCATTTTATCAACATGTACAGGTGCAGCTAAGCAAGGCTTGCACTAATCCTGTGTCATAAACATAATAATGAGATTGGCTACCACGAGAAACTTGACAAGATTGAAATGAAGATTGAAGTTCGTACCCACACGAGGCTTCAATTTTATCACATGTCTAAGACATTTAAAATGTCACCCTCTTTTATAAAACCCTTCATCAATACCACTGTGTTGTTTTGGATTTCCTCGTGAGACTCGTTTGTAAAGCTAATGTCTCCTGATTTCCTGACGAATCCCTGGTACAATAACTTAACACTGGTGCGTTCGTGTCTAATCGTAGCCAACAGCAACAGAACTGTGTCACAGTATGTAATTATTATTATTATACTATGGACACATCGCATCTGGAAACCCGACTTGGCTTACCAAAAAAAAGATTCAAACCTACTCTCTCCTTGCATGCTGAATATCTCTGATGATTCTTCTACCCCAAGGCTAACGAAATTACAGGGTACATCACGCGGCTATTTAAATGGTGTTTTAATCGGAATTAGGTACCTAATCTCACTACAGTATCCGTACTCAAGTTACTACCAAATCCGTAGTGAGATTTTAAGCTTCTGCTATTGCAAGATCTTCTCCTTGGACGAACTTGTGCTGAAAGCCCGCGCTCATCGTATTACTGGCCGCACATCTTTGCAATTAAAAATGCGTTATTTTAACAATATTAGTTGGTGGTAATACATGCATCTTAAAGCAATCACACTTAATAAACTCACCTAGTGCCATCGGTCGTGGTATTTGTAAAAGTTGTTGTTGTGGACGCTGATATCCATGACTATCAGCAGCATGCAGAGAAGCAGAACGATTTTGTCCTGACGGTGAAACATCGACCGACAGTGACTCCTGAAATTGGTGCGGCTTTCCAACATTTCCATGCGGATATTGACTTCCATCATAAAATCGCGGATCTATACTAAAAGGATAACCCTGAGGTCCGAATAATTGGTCTGATTTTCCCTTCAAACGTATATTATTCTCCCCTTGGTTCTGAGCTTGCAAAAACGGTGGATAACAACTCATCTGCGGCGATGGCATCCGTAGTAAATTTGTTGGAATAAATTGTGCCTGTGGAACTGGACTGCGGCTTAAGTCTGATCGAGTAAAACGTTTATAATCGTTTTCTGGAGGGCTTACGTTAACAGTTACTCTCCTTTCCTCGATTTGAATATGCATGCCTGCTGATGCTCGTTCCTTCGACTGCCCTCTGATAATCTCTTCTATTGTTTGCTTGTGAAACTTGCCTTCCACAATAGGCCTTTCGCTGGCGCTTATGTGCATGGGCGACAATGCTCTATATGGTTTCGGAGGTAAATTTTCTGCGAGTGAATTCACATCGTGATGCGACGTTTCCTCCTCTCGTCTCTGTCTTTGATCCGGAATATAATCTGCTTTCCTGGGTCTGAAAACTTCATCGTTCACTTCAAACCTGTTTTGATCTATGCCACGTGCCAAAGTTTGTTTATAACGCGACGACTTCACTAGGCCTTCCCCGCTTTCTTTCGACGAATTGAAAATTTGATCAAGTTCACGGGCAAACCCTTGATGTCTTTCACTACTATACCGTTCAACATGAGAATATCCGTCATCGTTTGCCTGATCCAAAGCGTGCTTGCTACTTTTGGCCACATACGATTTCCGATCTAGCTCTCCTCCTCCAGAACAGATCACAGTCTCTCGCTGCACAGCAGGCTGGTGCTCCAACGACCAGCGACCAGCTAATGGATGATTCTGCGAAGACGACGACGTGCTGCTGCTGCTGCCATGACCTGCTTTGGCTTTGTCAAGGCTTTGATCGTTGTGCCTACTTGGATGTGGCGTATCGCAATCTTGACTTAACTGAAACGTATAATCACCGTGTTTCTCAGTACTCCGTCCTAGGGTCCGTTTCGATGAAGATAAACCATCCGCCATAGAATTCGATAAATAATCGTCATTCAAAATTAACCTGTTTTCGATGTGTACAGTATCCTCCAATGATGGTCGAATTGCAGCTTTTTTATCCAACTTTGATGTTTTGCCTACCTGCTCCTTATTTTCGTAATTGTCATTGGCATAAAACGAACTGACTTGTTCTTCGCATACAACTTCAGGACTCAAGAGTGCCGTGGAGTTCAAGTTTTCGGCTTTCAAATCCATGAAAGACCAAAGGAGCTCGAATAATTAAGCCCAATATCGACCCATGCAGACAGACGACGACCATGAATGACGACGCGGATGGAATGTCACCGTTGCACTGCCTCACAGCTCCAACATGTCATGATGATACAGGCCAAGCTCGACTCCCGTTAAGGAATATCCAATCAGCCCCACAGCTTACAGGCAACTGTTGCACTCTCTACTTCATCCTTATAAATAAACAGACGCACTCTAATTCGATAAGGCACAGTTCTAATCGAGCTCATCGTCTTCTCCCATTTGCCTGGTAAAGAGTAGAGCTTCTTTGTCAAATTCAAATGTGAATTATGCACAAAAAACATCAACATCATCACATCCTCGATCTCAGGTCCTTCCAAACACCTTGCCATCCAGCTTTCAGAGCTTGACCCGCGTTCGTATTCCGCATTTTACACACACCATTTGCAAAGCTGCACTTGCTCCTTGCTGTCAATCGTGCACAGGCCACTTGGCGTGTGTCAGGGCTCTTGCACCATTTTGATCCTCATATTCATGAGAGAACCTTGTTACCCTGTAGGCCGCAAATGCGGGGTTTGGGTGAAGAAAGAACTACTCCTACACATTTGGGAGATGAAGGTAGGGAGAGAGAGTTTGTTATCAACGAATTAGTACAATTCGCATTGAAGCTACGGTGCGTTCACAAGAAATTATCAGTATGGTATTAATACGCGAGCCAAATATCGTGGCCCCTTAATAGCTATATTTAACGCGTTTGCTTGTGCTACAGACTGCGAAATCCTGGACCCAGAATTTTAATTCCTATGTTCATATATTTTCCGATGTTCATGTATTTTCTATTTTTCTATCTTTTCAAAAATTACCGTTTCTGTTTGTTTTTATAATGGCGTCACATTTACCTACAAAGTAACAATAATATATAGAGGTTCCAGGGCGGGAGCTTAAAGACATATATTCCCACTTACTTTTTCTCAAGTGCGTAAGTAAGGGCACTCATGTATAATACGGAAGAGAACCGCCAAGAAGGGTTGGAGCATTCTTTTCGAATTGCCCTGATACTCTCTCAAGCCTTCTCTATGTCAAAAGAGGGGTTCGTCTTTAATTGTAACGTGTCCAAAACAAGGGGCTTCACTCTAGGGTCATGCTTTTAACCTACATCTTCAGTTTAAGAGGACTTCCAACGCCTTTGCACATCTTAAGTTTAATTTCAAGAAAGGTGTAGCATCACTATTAGGTTACAGGTTTGTTATTAAAGATAATTTGACTTACAGTACAACGAACAAACATACGAAAACTAAACTACCAGTAATGCGATTATTGCAGAAATATCCTTTGCATTGTCTTTCTAAAATATTATTTGATACTTAAGTTTCGATCGGTGGCTCCTATAAACTCAGAACATTGCAAGTCCCTTTTTTGAACTAATAGATATTCTACCCTACAAAGCATCAAGTGGCATTTTAAAAATAACCGTTGCAATTCGCCTGGGATACTAATTTGAATAACAATCATCGACATTTTACAATATTGATGAAGAAGTTGCATCAATCCTGATCGCAGTGTCTGAAACAGCTTATTGGAGGAAACAAACCGTCAATTAAAAGAAAATAGAAGGGCCTTACCCAAATTCTAACAGCTGTTAAGCTTATACCATTTATGTTATGGATTTTGAATAATTTATTGTGCATATTTCAACTTTTTAAGTGTACCTTTAGATTGTAGCTGTTAATTTTAAAATATTTGTTTCGTTCTTACTATTAATGGATGTTCTGTTAAATCATTGATACCTAAATTCAATAAATTCCCTCATAAACCATTTGCATTCTCGTAATATATAAAGAAGCCCTTATGATGAATATCAATACCCAGCAAAGCTGTCTCAGAAATAACATAATATCAAAGGCAATATCCCGCATCAAAAACAAATTATCTTATCATAACTTTTCAATGTTTATGTGTATTGATATTTTTCATAAGATTAGGTTTTCGCCGACCTCATCTATCGTTAATATCCTTAATAAAAGAGGCACATGTAATTATTTTCACTTTGTTTCTTAAAAGCAACGCTAAATCCCGAAACCTGTAAGAGGTAGAAAGAATATGGTATTACGCAATGACGTCATTATACTTTGCGGTTTTGCGCCAACCTCGCAGCAGAAAAAAATATTACAGATATTGAATGGGTGACAAATCGGCTAACAAAAGTCAGATACTACATCGATTATAATCAGATTTATCTAAGAAATCAACTGCTTCCCAACGACACATGTTTTATAATGAGGTAGTAGGTGATTCACGTAAACATAACATTCCAGCGCGTGAAGCAGCATGTGCAGATTTCTTGCACAGGTATCGCGAGGAATAACTGGCGTGACAAATCTAAGCACACTTAACACAGCTGGTTTGTTAATATTAGTGAATAAGCTAAGGACGGTAAACCTTTGTTAAGTAAAGTCATATGAGACGCATGCTACGGTTTTACGCATGCAAGTCGGATTGAATTTACATTCGTGACCGTCTCTCAAATGATACTTGATCCGAGTGAAGAGGATGTGACTTTCGCCTCTTGCACTACGATTTTCCTTTCGAAATACAGCATTCAGGCCTATTTTAAAGTCCTGTAGATATTCTAAGACATTTGCAATGTGTAAAAGGCCAATGACCGAAATGTATTGATGCCCAAAGCTTGTAGTGAACGAGTATCATGAATGGTTTTGGATGCAATTTTATAAAGACACGGGTCCTATTAGTTCATCTTCTAAACAAAAGGCCTCATAATGTCTCTATAATCGCTATAAAAACTGTCGCTAATTAGTTCTGACTTTTATATAGCGTCTATTGTGAATGTAGCTCCCGGCAATTAGAATTGGTACACACAATTAGTGACAGTGCATAGTATATTTGACACGGAACAAATGTAAAGGTGACCAGGCCCAGATAACGACAACAACAACGACAACAGTAGGGTTATTGTTTGGAAAGAAGAGAATTGAGAATGGATTTGATAAAAGTGTAATAAATGGGATAGTTATGTTATATGCCCCTTTCAAAGAGCGAGTACCATGACTATAACAGAGCTACCTTTCAGGAGTTAGAATCAGAGTTATTCATTGACATCATTTGTGTTTAATTTAAGGACAGGTTAACGGGATAGGTTAGATTCGAATCTTTTAGTTTCATAATTCATGGATCTGTCCTTAAATGTGAGCGTCCCCCCACCCTATGATCTAACTCTACCATTGATACGGTAAAAATACAGCCATATTTTCCTTCCCTGCACCTTTGGATGATAAATCTCGATTTTAAAGCGTATACATTTGCATGGGTGGATGTTAAATTCAGCTGTAAGTGAAGTATCTCTATTTCCATATAAAAAGGGGTCCAAGTTTGCTCTTAGTATACTATTTAATTTACAATTGCTCAGTGGTACAGTCATATCAGAACAATAAACTATGGTGGGATAAATGAGTTCCTCTGTGATTGTGTTTATATTTTATCATAGGGGAAGACAGGGTCATAGCAAGACCAAAATCGCAGACAGAGTTGACTGCATTGACTACCGAGCTCTGAATGGTAACATGGGTGACAGTGGAAGGGCGCGTAACATACGTAAGCGAGTGAAAATTAAAATTTCCACATATTTTACGCCCACTGCATTCTTTTTGTTGACTTGGACAGTCTAAGTAAACAACAACAATTGAAGAACTGCCTCTCAAGTTTCGAGTTGCTCCTTTTTAGTACTTAAGTGATATGTCACAAAAACACTCTTTCGAGACATCTCATGATAAATGTCACATCTTCAAAGTGGTAAAACCCTGCCAACAAATGCACGTATACACAATATAACGGCTGAAACTCATATCAGTTATGAGAAAGAACTATTTGACTTTGTAAAAGGTATGTATGTATTTCTTTGCCATATAAAAGAAAAATAGTTACAAAAACAAAACAAAATAATAAGTCAAAATTACAATTTTTAAGATTTAAAT
>JAAAKM020004838.1:1421-11436 GCA_010016025.2 Alatinidae sp. Z8VKAUB7J3 | reverse complement strand
GTGTTAACAACGGAGGTCACCTAGCTCAGTTGGTAGAGCGCACGCCGCGAAAGCGTGGGTCACGGGTTCGATCCCCGACGGTGACATACTTTTCTACTTCTCTAGTGTTCTATTCAATTATAGATAATAATAGATAATAAAAGTAATACTAATAACAGCAAATGGCTGAGACACGATCATGGAGACAAACAAGAGGATTGGTGGAAGATGGAAGGTGTATGCTTCCAACACAATAAAACGGTAAAGCACCTAGAGCTGGATGTCAGACGCTAGCCAATGGTAAATACTTGGTAAGACACATTTTAATTTGCCCAGGATAAAAATTGTTTTGACTTGTTACCAGATATACATGAATAAATATCATAAAGATGCTACAAAGACTTAAAATGTACAAAAAGGATATTAAAATGGCTTTTTACAAAGTTTTACAAATTTCGCAATACTGTGCAACTTTTAATGCCATATATGACGTCATTGGCACCAGATTAAAATAGTCTTACTATGATTTGTTGTAAAAAGCCAACCTGAAATCCTCCCAAAAGTCTTAATAATAGTGAATATAAAGTTATAGCATGTCAGAATTCTTTGAGCCTACTAGACTCCCCAGCCCCCAAGTATGAGTAGAGGCAAAAAGCCCATATAAGCTAGGGTAAAGTATGTAATGTAAAACTCCTGCTCAATATAATAGAAATAAACACGTTTTACGTAAAGAACGGTATTTTTATATTTCCAAGATCTCCTTACGCAAATCATATCATATCGCATTTACGAAATTTGATGTAAGCAATCATCTGCATATCATCATCTGATTTGATACTCTTGAGTTTTATGCTGTTCAGTCTGAAATAAGAGAAAATCGAGTCTTTTAATGAGCTTTAATTCTAATCCTAAATTATTGACATTAGCCTAATGTAGAGGTTTCCCCTATTACGTTTGCTGATTGCTTTCATTAATTTTTTAAGTTAGTACTTAAGAAACATTTTAAAAAGGTTGTAAATATAAGTACAAAACCCCACAAACCTTTAAATATTATGGTCTTCTTTAATTGCATGTTTGTAAAATCCCTATCAATCTATTAACATAGGGAGTACTTGGTCAAAATAATATGGAAGAGGGAATACAACATTTGTAAATTATTTGACTTGGTATTTTCAGTGATAAGATAATTAGGTTACTACCTTTCACTAAGTGAACTAACCCCTTGGGGAAATTAATCAAGAAATGTTTGACACAGCATATATTCCGCACATAAATTGTCGTATGTATGGGAACGTTTGTAAAAAGAAAAACAATGATAAAGTAAGAAAATGGATTCTCTGTTCAGTGAGAATTTTACACGCTGTTTTTAATCAGTTCCACATGGACAATACTTTACGAACACCAAGGCCCCGTCATTGCTACTTTCTTTGTTACCATGTCCTACTGATTTGTGTATCAATGTATGCACACGTCCCTTGCTCTTGAATGCAACAAAAGCTGATGCTCTCGTTCAAGTACCAAGTGTCGTAGGCAAATTACGCCGTTGATTCTACATTTCAGGTTGCCAATGACTCTTACACCCTGCTACTCTAGCAAGCTCTCTCTGCATGAATGTTTTAAAAACCAGAAAGTAACACATTTTAAAGCTATAATGTGGTTAACTGAAGCTTTAGGTCAAATATTTGGCATTTCTCTGTTGCGACTCCTGGTTTCTTTCTAACGGCTGCCCAATAAATGATATGTGATAGCTCTGTCGTCTGAATACCTTTTAACTATGAATTACTAGGGGTAATAAATCACGTTTTATGCTGAAAGAAAATGGCATCGTTTCTTTTTATTTGGCGTAATATGCTTTAAATCACTTGGAATTGGCACTTTGCTTGATTTGTTACCAGAATAATAGGTCAAAGGGATACATAGAATCAAGTTTTACTACAACACGTCTGTCGGTATGTCATCAAAGCCATTGACTGAACAAAGATGATGAATGGCTAGCTGACACTTGCTCTTTTTCACTGTTATTAAAAATTCTGGAATGCAATAAAGCTTGGCATCCAAATGCCCGTATTTCAATTCTTCTAGCGGGGTATCTGAGATTTGCATCAATTACTTCCTGTTTGAATATCTAGATTTATTTCGTGGGATACCAGATGGGTGGATCTGGTAAACCAATCTTCCTATGGAGTACGATGAAATAGGAAGCAGACAGTTAGAAAACTTACTAATTTGAATAATGTTTCAGCTCGATTGATGCGGTAGTAACTACGCAATTCAACGACGCGTATAGGTCATTGTTAAACTTTCAATAGTCTATCGCGAACAACTGCCAAGGAGGCCCTGTCCTCACATATACCCTGCAGCAAACTTCATGCAAAAGATACCTATCATGTTTATTCTGTTGCAGTGACCCAATTTCTTTTTACTTTCTAATCTCCCAAACTTGCTATAATTTGCTATTCAGTAACAGGCACCGAATCCATTTTCTTCATATATTTCTCTCAGGCTTTTATACCTGTGTTGTAACATTCATTGTCATTTTCGCAATTAGTAGAATTTGAACAGCTGGATGAGCTGAATAAATTGCATTTGCATCTTTCATAAGAAATATTGCCTGCTCTTTGTGATTTCTTGGGCCAAGACGTGAATGAAGGGAACTGGGAAATAAGCTTGTAATCTGTACATGCGACACAAGTACACTGTTGTAACATAATGTATCGAGAAGAATATAACTTTTTCCACATTAGAGGCATCTATTGTTATAATTGCGGAATGTATATCCTGGGCTTAAGATGTATTGTTTGCAATACGTAGGGTATTATATAGAGGATATATAATCAACAAGTCAACCTCTCCCGGCAGTTCTAAATTTTAATTTTGTTAACTCACTTTAGTCTTAGGTCCTTAATCATAAATATTTAAAGCACATTACATTTTCTCCTGAACACAACCTCCAGCAACTACACACTGAAAATGTCAGCCTAAAAGTAGGCAAGAATGTGTTAGATGACCTCACTGCTTCGTGATGGACATCCATGCCTCAGTTAGCACACTTTTAAAATTTTAATTCCATAACTGATATCTGCCTTTCGTATGAGCTTGATGTCTTTCCAATTCTTGGTGGTCCTTACATCTATCACTACAATACGTAAACCAGGGAGACAGAGTTTTGAAAGATGTGAATGCAGAAATTAAGTTTCACGTGGAGACAATTACAAAGGTAGGCAAAGGAAGAAACTGTTGAATGATGCAATTGAGAAGGCAGTCGTAAAGGGAGCTGTGTAGTCTGTCATATTTTCATGTGCTTTTGTGTACCAACACCTGATTTCTGACGCTGCAGTTCTTTCAAGAATTGTTTCTTGTAAGGGCTCAGCCGAACGTTGTTCGTACCTACTCAACCCTCACTCTGAGTGTTTTTATTGTCGTTAATTTGTTTATATGTGATATAGATATTACTATTTACAACAATACCACAGCTTGACGATGTCAGTTTGGTGACAAAAGATTTCCATCTCTTCAGGGATGCCTGCATAAATCACTGGAGAGGTTTGAGTCTGTGGCTTACATGTGGTGAGATTGACGATGTTTTTAATAACGCGTGGTTTTTGCTCCTCTGCATGGATCTTTCATCCCCAGCTTTTCTTCTTTCCTGACTCTGGTCATTGCCATCACTCAAAATAAAATCTTTTAATCCATAACCCATAAACCAATTGGCAGATATCTTCAAGTGATTAATCGAATACTCATGGCCACTTGCGACGGATTGATAGCAGACCACAACGTATTCACACTCATCGATTGTAAAGTAGAGTAGATATGGTAGGCCAATAAATGTAGGACACATTCTACAACCATGACCACCTTTCTGTTTGGTTATTTTTATCAGACTTGGTGATTAATTATCATGATGTGGAAGCTTTGCTCGTGGAGATAAGATATACGTGATGCTCTTCATTGTCTATCAAACTCTTCAGAATTTTTTAAAGATTAAAACTTATAGAGTTCATATCAACAAATTACAAATAATTTTACCTGTACTAACCCTGGAGGTAGGTAAGGGCATTTGACGATTCCTAAATTTCATCTATGCTGCTTTGTTAAAAAAATGGAATGTTACACTTTAATCAACCTAGCAATATTTCTATGAATGTTTAAAGCAAAGAGTTTGTACAAGTCATTTTGGATAAAACCGTTGATTTTCATCTCATTATTCCTGGCAAACTTAAGTTTTTATCGCATGTTTACAAAATAGTTTAAATCAAACCAAATTCTAAAGCAATCTGATTATTTCTTCTAAGATACCTAGCTCGCAACCATTTACTTGTGTTCCTGGATATTGTTGTAATATAATGGGCAGCTGCATTGTTTCTGTAAAAGATTTCTGGTTAATATTTATTTTAAAGTAAATTCCTGGCTCTGATTGCCTTCATTTTATTGTCTTCATTTTTCTGATTTTATGCCTGATTTTATCTGATTGCTTTCATTTTATGGTTTTATGATAAGTGATTTAGGATAGATTACCTAATATTCGCTTCAACGGAAATTCTGACATTAACCTTCTCTTAAAGGAAGAACGATTTGTTTCCGATGTCATTTATTTACAATCATTTGTAAAATTTAAAACAAGCTTAAAAGGTTTCCTCAAGGAGGTTTACAATCGTGTTGTGATGGGGAGGAATATACTGGGCCCCCAACAAGGCAGGTTAGCCGCATCAGGAAAACGAAGCTGATGTAAATTTATGTGTTTTCTATACTGAAATATAACATTGATAGCAAGATCTGTCACTCAGCCAAGTAAACACCATGCCTACGTTTTTACTTTTCCAAGTTTTTGAGAAGCATTCTATTATATTGTACTTACACCCCCCGATTAACACATTTCACGTAGTAAAAAGAATGTGTGCCTTCACTGTGTCAACACCAGTTGTCTTTAGTGTTCTATGTTGTTACCTATTGTGCCATGAAAGAAAAATAGGAAATTCTTCATGGGGTTGACTCTGAATGAATTTGACAAAGGAGTCTTCCTTCTTATTTTTGCTTACACATTTATGATAAATAATGACAGATTTTTATATAGAACATACCTGATAAGAACACAAGCCTTAAAACTGTTGAAAGTTAAAAGCACTATAAGAACTTGAAGGCTTAGATTGGACTAATACTAAGAACATTGAATCGTTTGTAGTGTCATTATGTAACTGGATGGAATGCTGTTCCGATGTCAACATGGACATTTTGTCCCTTTTTCAATTTTCGTCCTAAATACCGTATTTAGCTTTTTATCATTTAGAGTTGAGGATACCTGAAGTTTTTTCTAGCCTTGAGTTCTATCAGATTTTTATCAACATTTTAAGCTTTGGCCATTACAAACGTTTCTATTAAAAAAACTACGTGTACCTGAAGTTGGTGAGAAACAAACGTTTCTTTTAAAAAAACTACGTGTACCTGAAGTTGGTGAGAAGTAAGTGCTTAGTATTTTCAATAAGAGCATCTATAAGCGTTTGTGGGCCTAACGTAGAGATGGCTTCCTATGCTATTATTTAAGTAACTTATACAGAAAGAACCCAAACATCTTTCAATTTATTTACAACACAGATGGGCGTTGCTTGTTCTTTGGATATTTAAGGAACTTGATTCCAGTAGTGGCTTAAAGATCACACTTGAAGAGGATTTCAGACCTAACATCCCTTTGAGTGTCACCGCCTTGACCCTCTTGATTAAATCCTTGCAACAATATTAAATCCTATAGCAGTAATCGTATACCCTAGTATCACCATGGGTATCTTCTTCAACAGTTCGTGAGAGCCAAGTAGTTTTGTTGACGTCTGCCAATGAACTTCATATTCCTTTTGAGAGGTTTCACTAGACGTAATCGGATAAGACATCTCGAGAAGCTGACATGAAATTTGTAATCAAATAGTGATTCAAGTACGAATATGCGCCTCTAACCCTAAGGCTTTGTATTTTTAGTTTGTTGGTATAAAAATTCCATAAAGACAGTAGTGAAAAGATAAGGAGAAAAGGAGGAAGAGGGGAATTGTACTTTACCAAATGTTACTCTTTGCACGACTGAAAAGTTTTCGAAGATGTCAACAGTATAAAATCATAGATAATTCTCGTCGTGACTCTCGTAGTTTTAATGTAGCACGTTTCATCAGCGATTCTCAAAGGTACTAGACAATATTCTGCTGCGCAAAAATCAGCATTGTTTTATTTACAATTTTTTTGCGTTGATTGTCAAATTAGCGGTTCCCTACCCTGATTTAATACGAAATACATAAGATATTAAATTTGACCCCGGTTTTCATACTTTTTACGCAGCTATTCTAACATAAAATCAATAAAATTCACCTGCTTATAAGATTGTAAATTTGAGTAATAGTGGTGTCATTTGACGCTGCCGAGAAAGAAATGTCTGAGAAACATTCTTTTAAGTCTCCCTTCCAACCCAGTCTTGCATTTTTGCTAATGCGAATATTTTTATGCATGTATTTTCTTTCACTTGTCTTAATGGTACGGAATAAAAACTAGTACAAAATTGAATCCACAAAAAGGACTAGTAGTTTACTAAAACATTTCAAACTTTCAAAGCAGCCACGGAAGTGTAAGAACTATGCGTTGGAAAGGTCAACTCGCTAACATAGTTAAAGAACGTCTCCTATGTAGACTGAGATTCTGATTTTGAGTAAAACTCGTTCGATTGGAGTGAAAATTATTATTATTAACACCTGCGACGCTTCGGTAATTTACTCAGGATGTACAAATAAAAGAAGAGTCCATGGAACCTTTGACATTAGCAATTTGTATTGAAGGGTGGTGGGCTATTAATAGCTACATCTTTTTTGAAAAACTGCAAGAAAACTCATTTAATGCTAGAATAAATCCCGCATATTCACTAACTACAGACAAACACACAGATGAGACAGGAAGGTATTTTGAAGGTCTAACCGAAGTACAGAAAAAACGTAAGTAAAAAATTGTTAAATAGTACTGGGTGCTTTAAACGCAGATGTTGAGCAGGGTAAAATGTAAAAGACTGTTAGATTATCGGCACAGTCATGAGCGGAAAAAAAGGTTTGTAGAAGGGCGTCAAGGACAAAACTCGTCAGGGCCAATACTGGTTCAAAACGCATCTGAGACGACGACTGGACATAAGCAGCAGAGCACAGAAATAAATTCATTGGCGATGTTAGTAGGTATTTTAAAGAGTTGGTAATAAAATACTTATAATTTTCCCAGGAACTGACTGTCTCAATGAACGTAACCCAGTGGGAACAACCATCATAATCAAGTTAGCACTCAGAAAATAATCGAAAGGTGTAACTATACTAGATTCTTATCTATTGTCCATCGATCCCAAATCAAGCGTTCCTAAAAATACACAAAATCTATCTAAGAAATAAGGACCAAAACAGAAACAGAAAACAAATCACAATCAAGAAAATAGAGAGAATGAGATCGTCGTATCTAACGAAAATGCAATATAGCTAAAGAAATCTGGCTAGATGTACATTGTAGTGAAGTTAAGTTCACATACCCACTAACCCCACAACACTTGCATTAAGCAATGAAAATAAATTGGGGTGACTATAAATTTCCTGTCGCCAAAACTCAAAATATATTAAATAACTGAAAACGTTCTGTTGGATAAAGATAGAATAGTTGATTTACAAAAAACGTAGTCATCAGTCACCATACAAATCAATGGTCTTTAATCATATAATCTAAATTAAGATAAGCCTTTTGTACACCAAAGGCAGGGAAATAAAGTAGGACTTCACAACACCACAGAAAAAGCACCTAACTGCCCGTTACACACAGCACCCAGCCATTCAGAGGTTTAACATTCATGGAGAGTAAAAGGCTTACTAAAATGTTGCATCTGGTTCATTTTCCTCTGTTGCCCGCTAATGTTTAGATCTTCACTAGGGATATACTACCACATCTGGAGGCTACTGAAGTGTGGTTAGGTAGGATGCTAAAAGTATCATGATCTAAAGAGAGTCAGAAAAAATAGCTTAGAAATGACCACGGCCATACGAAATTTGATGACAACCATAAAAAAGAGACAACTTGAGCACCATGTCATAAGAAAGCAAGACCTTAAACCCCTGACCGTGTCGAACAAGATGGAGGTCAAAATGGCGGAGAACAACTGCATTTATTATACATGGAGTGCGTCAAAAAGCAAGAAAATATGGTTGGGTGGCTACGCTCTTGGTACTCGATGTCAGCACTACAAAGAACTAGATACCTGTATCATACATTTAGCAAATTTTTAGATACAAATGTTTAAAATAGACAGAAGCAGACACATAGAGTGTTTGCATTCTTTTGTCGCTAGTTGCTGCTTGTAGTATACTTTTGGGTTGTAAAACATGTTTATAGATGTGATTTTAGTGTCTGATGGACATTGAAATATATCTAATATTGCTATTGACCTCTGCATATTTGAATTCTCTTGATACCAACTCTCATACTCATAGCGAAGAAGTGTGTAAACCAACATCCCAAGTAGCTATTGCTACGCTTTTTCTGTTTAAAAATGTGTCGCCAAGTGTGTGACTTGTAATCTTTAAAAATATCTACCTTCTACCTTCTACTACTTCTACGTCTACCTTCAATTTTATATGAATGGCAAAGCTGTGCCAGTCTTTTTCTGAAGTCTAAACTGTATTATTTGGTGGAACTTTGAAAATTCAGATGGTTGGTTGAATGGGACACTTTAAAATCATTGCTACTTGGACTTACATTTTTACAATGTAAGCAAGAAATGATATTAAATCATCAACATTTACCAGCTGACAACGGAAGTCCTAACTATGCTACTTCATATTGCCCAAAGAAGTTGACCAATCATAGAGCACTAACTGATATTCACCGCTTTTTGTTCGATTCCTCGAATGGCTATTTATGTCAAGGCAGGCTTTACTTCTCAAAGCTTTTTAAGATTTAATAAATTTTGCTTATGCGGGCTATTATTATAATTGCTCTTGCAGAAAACTTCTAGGAGTGAAATCGCTTTATCATCATCTCAGGGGCAGTCCTGGAGTTAAATAACTGGTTGCATTTCCACCAACCACTAGGGCCAGTTCCGGTTTTTGGCAAGAGACGGCCCTGTGCCATAGAGTTATTTGGGGGCCCTTTTTTAGACCTTGTAAAAATAGGTCAAGCTTTTGGCTTCACTGAGCTGCTCGAGGCCCCTAAATTTCCTTCTTAAGTTGCGGGGGCCTGTGCCGCGGCACAGTCGGCACCCCCTAATACCGGCACTGACTAGGGTAACAATATCAAACCTCGTATTTGAAATCCACGTTCCGTCTTAACTTTTATTGCTATCTAAGATTCTAACGGTTACACAAAAGACTTTATTGCAGCTTCATAAGGTCGTATCTGCTGTTAGTTCCTGCCCCTTAGAATCAGATTGACTTCTGGGGCAATTATTTTCCAAAAATTAAAAAAACTTCACCGCTAGTTTTGACATTAAAAAGAACTAACTACTAAAATTTTTACCTGGCTCCGACAAAACGTATCAGCCATTTGTTCCTTCGTGTTATATCAACAAGTTTAATATTATGGGCTTAGCACAATGAATGGACAAGTTCTGCAACGATATTAGAAAATACGTGAGGTTTATCAAACGTAGTCTCATTGCCATTTATAACTAAAGTTCATACTCTATCTTGATTTGTATCATCTTGAAACAAAATGTACAAGAAAGCATATCAGTTGGATGGCTTGATAAGTTGAATCTATTTAACAGAATAGAATTCGTTGAGTTACCCATTACACCGTGGTATCATATTAGCATCAAACTAGCTGTTGTTTGCACATACTTTCCACTTCTGACTAAAACAGGCTAAATTTCACTTTATTTGTTCCGATTATCATGACTTTTAGTAAAAAACCTTACTCACTCTCATGAGTTGAAAATGCGCAAATATTTGCGATCTTTATCTCTTAACAATCATAGCACCTCTGGTGCAACCTGATTTAGATGCTTGAAAATTTTGGCAAATAACACTAGCCTTTTGGTTTGACC
>JAAAKM020004837.1:0-11437 GCA_010016025.2 Alatinidae sp. Z8VKAUB7J3 | reverse complement strand
GACTTTGATTTTGCGCCCGCATTTCAAAGCTGCCCTTAAAAGGAAGCTGGCCGCAAGGACAGAGTTGCCTGTATCCTTTTCCCCCGCAAACTCGACGAAGTGTGTCATACTCCTGATTTGGTTTTTAGTGTAAGATGGTTTCAGGCGTCCATATAGTCATTTGAGCTTGCACTGTTTTAAGCTTTGCTGTGCGTTCTCATGCACCTTGCTCGCTACCATGACCCTTACATACGATTTCTTCTGATACTAGAAAATAATGTATCATTTATCTGCTTATAAAGATGAGAGCCAGGCTAAGGATCTTTAAGGAAAGAGACATATTGAGATATTTTTTCTTCTTTTAAACTAAACTAACATTTCGTCAAACTAAACTGTGGACATCTTCAGAGTAATAAGTAACATTAACTGGATGTTACTGAGTGGTAGAATAATCTATCAAGATGGAGAGAAAAAAAAATGATGATTTTCAGATGGTGTCGTCTACCAATCTAAGCAGTGAATTGCTTATTCATGAGACATTACTTATTAACGACCTCAGTCCTATAAGGAACAATAATGTAACAGCTAGCCCTTTTTATAGCTTTCAAGCCATGATATTTTAGAATATACTTGGATGATTGCTTTCTTAATATTAATATTAAGTAATACCTAATATTAACTGGATGTTACTGAGTGGAAGAATAATCTATCAAGATGTGAAGAAAGAATTATCTAATGTTAACACTACTCAAATGTAACTGAACGCAAAGACAAAGGAACAGTAGGACAGTGGTAACAATTAACAAGGGACAAATAAATACTTGAAACAAATACAAAGGGAGTTACAGCTTGCAAGCTTTTTCTATTTCAAGATGAAAATAATGATAGTTGGAACAAATGTTAAAATAGCGCCGCAAAATACAATTAACAAGACCTTTCTACTATGAAAAGGGAATAAAACTACTAAAAGTGGTAAAAAAGACCAGTAAACGACGTCTTACGATAAACATTAGTTTTAAATCCATTACGTGTATGCCCTATGACAATGTCCAAGAAGGTTAATTTATTATCTTTCTCTGTATCACATTTAAAGGCTATATTGGGGTACTTTGAGTTGTCGTATTGACGAAAGGGCTCAATATAATCCGGACTACGGAAAATAAGAAAGCAATCATCCAAGTATCTTCTAAAATATCATGGCTTGAAAGCTATACAAAGGGCCAGTTGTTACATTGTTGTTCCTTATAGGACTGAGGTCATTAATAAGTAATGTCTAATGAATAAGCAATTCACTGCTTAGATTGGTAGACAACACCATCTGAAAATCATCAATTTTTTTCTCTGCATCTTGATAGATTATTCTACCACTCAGTAATATCCAGTTAATGTTACTTATTACTTTGAAGATGTCCACAGTTTAGTTTGACGAAACATTAGTTTAGTTTAAAAGAAGAAGAAATATATCAATATGTCTCTTTCTTTAAAGATCCTTAGCCTGGCTGTCATTTTTTAGAAGCAGATGACGTCTTCCGCAGATGACGTCTTCCGTTAAAATTCTGGGAAATTAATGTATAGTTTGTAGTATGCATCTTAGGAACTTTCGTGGATGTAAATATTCTCTAGTTTACAACTATGCTACAAGTGTATCTCAATTCTATTTGATCTAACCTTTTAAACGGAGTAAAATATACTTCCTATACCGAAATTCTACATTGATGCTGTGGAAAGAAGCCAGAATTCATCATCGTCCGTATTCTCCGTTACCTTAGACAGTCGTCACATCTGCCTCTCATAACATGGTTTGGTAGAATATCCAAAAGTTATAATTCCAATAAATTATCGTGATGTACTTTACGACTGTAAACTAAAGCTGTAAATAATAGCTTGGTAAAGGAAGGCCCAGACAACGCTGCTAAATTGAGCACAAGCTCAACTTTAAATACATGATCTGGAAGCATTGTTAGCACCATTAGTAGTTTTTATGTATGTTGTTTATCAAATGTCAAGAAGCTATATCAAGAAAGCCTACAGTACATAGAAACAGTAAACTACACTAGACAATCAGGCTAATGAGACATAAAAGGAAATCAATCCTCAAAATCCGCTTACACAAAATGGTTAAGCAAGTGATATCACAAGAACAAAATGGCTACATGTAAAGTAAATACACCAAAAATGGATGCTAGCAATAAGGACGCTAGAGATTCAGAAAGACCTGTATTAGTGCTTTATTGACAATAGCACAGCTTTCGATAAAGGAAAGCATAGAGAGATGTACATTGGAGGATTTGGATACTATTGACGTAAGAGACATCTAACTAATACATAAGTTTTATTTGATACAGAACGCAGCAGCAAATCAAAATAAACAGAGACCATGGCAAGCGGACATCAATAAAATAAAGTAAAAGGCATGGGGGCATTCTCTGATCTGACTTGTTCAATTGGTACCCTAAGAGAGACATGGAACATGCCATGTACAAAAATTAGGGGTATCAATCTTAACATACTGATGTATATATACAGGCCACTGATTTCAAAGAGCAGCACAACACCAACATGGTTTGGTTAACTGAAAATTAAACAAAAAACAGTCAAACATATTCAAAAATATACATATACATGTAGGCAGTTTGATAAATGATGTGAAATGGGGAATGGCTGAGCAAGGGTGCTTTCATTAAAGTGAGTGTCGTATTCAAGCACAGATGGCTAAAACAAATTTACCATAAGAGTACTAGAATTCTATTTATGACCTATTCTGCTTTGTTTATGTAACCCTTTGCCAATCAACAATGACATGTACAGAAGAAGATAATTAGCCGGAATATGATTTCTAGGGGACATGATTTGACTACAGTGTGCTGACAAAGTTAGTGGTACAGATACTTGGCAAAGAGTATGCATAGAAAGAAAGTTGACAAACGTATGTAATAAGGAAATAACAGGGACATGTGATATGATGCAAATGACTAAAGGATTGGTGTTGAAAGGCAAATTGAAGGTAAAGCACACATAGGAGATCAAAGGCAAATGTTATTACCAGCCTAAAGAGGCAGAAAATGCCAGAAGTCAAGTTCTGTGCCTTTTCATTAGAGACTCACTTGATCATTATGTATTTTTACCTTCCTTCGTAGTGCATTCATTATGAGTAGAGAGAACAATCAAGATAGCATTGTGAGTAGGGAAACAATAAACTGATGTTGCTTTTATAACATTATCATAGTTTGCACCCCCCTGGCAGATCAGGGGGGAGGGGGTCAAGCATTTTCAAAAAATGTTTGTCTAGGTGGGGGTTGGCTTGAATCCCATTTACAGGTGGGGGTTGGCCTCTAAGGTGGGGGTTGATACTTGCAGGTGGGGGTTGTAAATTGTGTACACGGTGGTAACCACTACAAATTAAAAGTTGTATTAGTGATTTCTGGTTCATCTAACTTATGAAAAGTTTTTCTCCCAAAAAGGTGGGCCTTTGGTTGTTTTCCTTAAGGAAGTGGCATTGTGAAACCTTTCAAGTGATGAAATGTTTCAATGGAAGTCTCTAAATTAGTGTTCTGTTTCTATTTACATTATTGGTGGGTAGTGGCAACTTGAAATTTAAGCTAAAAAATTTCCTCTGCCTATTTACATCATTGAACCTTAGATTCCTAGATAGGATAGAGACTCACAGGATATTAATCATTATATTCTGATTAGTTAGTAGTTATGAATATAAACCTGCAGCTATTTTCCACAAAACATTCTGTGAGTGGTAAACTTTCTTTGTGGCTATCTGTACCATCTGCTTAACCTCTTCTACACTTTTTTTTAGTAACAACTACATAATTTGGGCTGAGCCTTAGTGTTTTTATTTTTAAAGTAGGCTCATTTGTTCTTATTTTGTTCTTACAACAGCTGCTACCAACTGATGGAGTTGAGAAGTGTGGCATCAACTGTTTGGGATCCGTTTGATTCCCACCTGGAGAATTTAGTTGTAAATCACTATACAACAGATTATGTTTTCATGAGTTTTCATCCAGCCTGGTGTTGTTCTTAAATTGTTCTTAATGTTTTGACAATCCGAGCCTCAGTGTGCTTATTAAATGTATTCTTACTAAAAAGTATATTTCTCATATTCACAATCACAATGCCTCAAGTGATTTAAACATTTTCAACCTATTTTATAAACAAAACTTTTGTTTTCAGCCTGACTCAATTAACTGCCACTACCATTTTCGTTTGTGTTTTAAAGAGAAAAAAGTAGTTGAGACTACTAAAACACTCCAGAACTCAAATTTTTATTGTGTCCATTGGCAATGTTGACATCTTTGATAGCTAATAAGCAAATAGATTAGCTTTCTAATCTTTCAACCCTTACATTGAATTTATAGTAATTCTTACCCAATAGAAACATTTACACGATGCAAGTTTTCATTGGCTAGCACACATTGGCTAGAAAATAGTAAGAAAATGGGGATATATAAGTTATAGATCAAAGGTCAACTCTTGAAAATGGCAAGCAGTTAGAACTTTATGAGAGCTTTTAACATCCTGGATTACAAATAAGTTACCAGTAACTAACATGTATAATATATAGTGTCTTGGCACTTGTAATAAAAAATTGTACGCCTTAGGGCTACCCAAGAATACTTATTGGAAAGTTAGCAGCAGCTATTATTAGACTTTACCAAATATATACATGTTGCATATATCATGTGATTTTCTAAGGATTTGTAATGAATATACTTCAATATGTGATACTGTCTGTCTCTGTTGACCTTTATATTCAAAATGTTTAAAAGTCACTAATAGATAAGGGTTTCATTTCTGAAAAGCTGCTGTGTGAGAGGACAATTTGATCAATTTTATTAAAGATTACTATTGAGAAACGTTAGTAATGAGGTAAATAATTAACAGAAAGTTCATATCAAGGACTATATATATAGTATTTTACTGACACAATTACTTTATAAATTCTATAGAAGAGCTTTTGATGTCAAAAATGTCATGCTTTCTCTACTCAGCTTGAAGCTTGAACATACTAACTTGGCATCTTTTGACTTGTAGTATACATACTTTATGCAAGTATTACTATTGCTACTCTATCATCACAACATATTGAAAGTGTTGAACACATGGTAATGTGGTTTGATGGTGGACATTGTGAATACCATTGCCCTTGCCACTTGTTATAGGCACAAACTATGTTAGGCGAACTTCCAGGAGACAAGCTGTGGTGTGAAAACTTTTGTACCTGTATGACACTTTATCACAACCTTTACTACCTTCAATAATCTACTTTGGATCTTCCACTAATCCACTGAGCTAAATAGTTGTGCCATCACAGTAAAACTATGTAAATAAGATAGGCTGACCTTCGATTGTTATGTTATGTGTCTGTTTGGAAAGAAAACTGAGGAAACAAGGCACAATATATCTATTTCAAACACTGTACTTCATTTTACTCCTTACTCCATTACACACCACATGAGTCTGTCTATTGAGTTTAATCAAATGATCATAGTGTGGCTTCTTAACAGTTATGTACAGCTAATTTTTATCATCATACAGCATCAAACTGTGTAGAGATGTGTCCAAAGTCCATCAGTGAATGATGAGGTCAGTTTGGGGATTAGACCAATTGGTTATGACCTCCAAGTAGGACAACTAAGTCAATTTAACATTTCTAAAGGTAGGATACAATACAACAGAATGGTAGAACAAGTTTAGTAAGCTAATGGGCAATGATTTTTACCTTTCCAGCTGTATTTGCTTTTCAGTGATCAAGGCACGAAGTTGTTGCTGTCTAGCTTCCCTTTCTTTGGTCATAGATTTGAGCCTATTCCTTGAACCAATTGCCTGCAGTGACAAGAAACAAATTCATTATTGTGCTGCAGTAATATAACTTATTATCATTGTTATAAAACTCATAAATCTATGTCACTACTTCATACATTGCAGGAAGAATCTAGTGCTGCTTCCATGACCAACTTAGCTATTTCTCACACAAACTCATGTTAAAGAGATCCTCTACATGTTTTTTATAAGCAACTCAGTTGCTAAGGTGTGAGGCCTCGATTTTGTCCAAAATCTAGGTAACAAGCTAATCAAATCAAGGCTTCAAATTCAGGAGGGGCAATTTTTAAAATGCGTGAAAAACATATCAAGAAACGTTTTTGAGTAATAATTGATCACAAATATATCACACTGTTGACAATGCGTCAAGCAAAGTGATCAAAGATGCAAACATCAATGGTATTTCATCATTTACAACAAGCGCAACATCTCTCCCATCTTTGCCTCCTTCAAAATCATCATAAATTATGTCCTGTGAATGGCACAGAGTTGTTAATAATCGATGGCATTCCACCCTCCTTAGACCATAGTTAGTGACATGAAGTTGTTAAATACACAACTGCCAGGGGCAGCATTTTGTGAACTGACAGCACAACCAAATTCAACGATAATCTGTAGTAATAAGCAACTACTTAAGCAACTACTTAAGCAACTCCAGGCCTGACCCCGAAAATGGAGTTGCTTACGAAAAACCCTGTGCAAACAAAGTAGGCCTAAAAAGTAAAAATATATACATATATCTACTCGAATAGCCAGCATTCTCCTATCCATATAAATGTAATGTATGATTCACAAAATACATATTTTCAATGATGCTTTGATGTTGCCTTTTTCCAATTAACTTTATATAGGTCAAAATCCTGCTTGAATAAAAAATATGTCCAAAAAGTGACACCCTACATGGCAATTACCACAAGTAATTGTATGCATCCCTTTATTTATGTCGAGCATCATCTCACTTTTATGGAGGATCGCAAATCAGTGGGTACTGTACTGCATGGACTACAGATTAGAAACTATCCAATGGTTCATGGCACCTTAAATGATGATTTGAAGAAAGCCTAGGAGGACCGTATGTCAAGACTAGAACAGTCATTAGTTACACTTTTGATTTTGGAATACTGAGATCAACTAGCAACATTAAAGAAAGTAGCTATGAGACAACTCCAAGAAATGTGAGGCCACCTGTTGAAAGTGGCTGTTCTAGACCTGAGCGCATCAATAGATAACCTCCAGCAAATAACTGAGGAGTCAAAGATTCAGAAAGACAGAGAAAATTTGTCAGACAAACAGCAGACCTTTTGAACTAGAGACCACAAATGTCTTAGATTACATCGGTCAGTATATGCCCAGCTTAGAACTAGAAGTTCATGAACAGATCCTTACAGAGGAATGAAGTACAGTAAGGATGAGAGAAGCAAGCAAAGAAGTTAACAGTCATGAACACGTGGAATGTGTTGCTGGCAAAGTCATATCACTGAATGTTGTCAACTTATCTAGGCGCTCGTTATCAGAGGATGAAATTGTTGCTTTAACGAAGGAACTTAACTTTTCTCTGACACCGAAAGGTATAAATAAAACACAATTAAAGTTAGACTAGGAAGCTTTTAAAACATGCATACAATTATGTTCATTTTTAAGGACAGTGTTGCCACAGATTACCATTGTGAGAACAACTTCTATGACAAGTCGGATTGTCAACCTCCAAAAGGGTTAAATACAACACTAAAAGGGCCGAGGGGGTTCGAATCCATGACCCATTGGTTTGAAAACCCAAACCTTAACCATTGGACAATAAAGTCCAATAATTAAGGTGAGAAATTTTCAAGTTAATCTTGTCATGTTTTCTCCTCCACTCAGTGGGTAAGGGGAAATTCATCAATTATGACTATTTATTGTGTTTCGGCTTTGAGCTTTCATCAGTGCCAGAGATGTATAAGTACTTAGCATGCTCCACTAGTGATAAATATATCTATAAAAATAAGGAGTTGTTGTGACAATAAGGAATCATTAAGCATTTTGCTCAAACAGTTGACTGAGTACTGAATATCACTTAAATCACTTAAATAGAGCTGTGCTTGTCAGCTACACTTTCCTCCAGCATCACATGTGGTTCACCATGACCTGGCCCTTAATGGGCACAAATATCAATCCCTAATAATCATGTCTCTGCAAGAAAACCACAAGAATGACAACTACAGCTAAATTACACCTATACCCGGTAAACAGTAATTTAACTGAAAATATATACAATGCAACTTACTGACATTTCTTACCCCATGAAACAGAAGGGGATTTTGTTTTTAGAGGCTATTACCCATGTTACATTTATATAGATATGCATAAAATGCTACATGTCACTTACTTTGATTTTTTCTGCTTCTACATCCTTTGCAAGAGAATCTACCATCTCTATAAACCCGCCTACAATTTTTTGAAACTCTCCAATTTCTGTAATTGAGAGAAATGAAATAGTTTGATATATACTGCTTTGTAGAGAGTGTGGTAAATATGTTGATAAGGGCATTGTTAACCTAGTCACAATCGTATATAAAATCTAAATAATAGTAGTAGTCAAGCATTCAAGTTGAATACCAGTCTAAATTTGTGTAGAATTACATAATGTCATAGTCATGTGAGTGGAACATCTGACGTATCCCTAGCAAGTTTCAATAGCAGACTTAGCAACCCTGTTTCCTCTTGAATTCCCAAGTGCCATATATATAATTGACAAATTTATGCAAGATCAAAATGCCATTGCCATCTCAGATCCACAACAAAAGTGAAGTTCTGCTTTTCATGAAAGGCCTTAAATATACAATTCCTATGTTGTTACTTCAGTGCATTTATTATTACTTTGGCAATAGCACTTATGACCCTAATGTAAGTAATTAACGACCTAATCCTCGATCTCGTAAAGAGACTTGCTTTACTAAATTTGCTCCCAAGGATCCAAGTAATCTTTGATAATGCACACTATGGGTATCCGTTAATGATGCTCAATGGGTCATAATTTTATTTAAACATGGCACTTTGCTGATGTTAACGGCTACATTATCACAAGAGCAGGGGTTTCTATTTGTTGGTACTAACACTGCGCCTGGCCTACTTGATGTCACAAACAAAACAAGTCTTTATTAGACCTACATGCAGGTCCTACAATGAATTCAATTCCTTAGTTGTATAGTTTATGAAGCCACGCTTATCACAAGCGATACATCGCCTCTAACCACAAGCGACTCAAAGAGTTTTGGGGTGTTATTCAAGTAGAAACTGTCCTACTCGGGTTGGCGTTGCGCCAGTGATTGTAACTAATCGAGCACAAACACACCGAGCCCTGGCTGAAACTGCAAATGTGAAGTACATATTACCAACATTGTTAGTCATCATATCGAAACGAACGGCTGATTTGCTCCATATAACTAGCAAAAATCTAGTTTATAAAATTGGCCTAACGTATTGCAGGGATCGCTTGTGCTAGTGATGGGATGGGGATAGGTAAAATACAATCATAACAACACTGCCCCTACGTACGTACGTGGACCAAGGTGGTAGGAATCGCAATTAGGCCGTCTTACTGTACATGTAGGCCTACTGACCTTATTGCGATCATGCTGGGTCGGGAATTAACTATGTTTGATTTCTCTATTGATATAGAGTACATCAGCTTTTTAGTCTTACCAAATAGCAAACGGATAGTTGTTCATACCACTCTACTACTTACTATCAACGAACTCTTTACATTCTCCCTTCAGCTCTTGCGTTTGTTGATTGATCTCTGGATCAAGCACTCGCACCTTTGAAAGCTCGTCGAAGAATATTCCATTTATCTGGTTGTCCATTTTCATGATATGGCGTTTACACAACAAGCCTGTAAGACTTTTGGTTTGTATTTTATATTAGCCTACATCATGACGAGAACGCGAGAACGCAGGGGTTACAAAATTTACGAACTGTCAACAGAAACAAAAAATGTAGTCAGGAAAGGAAAACAACTTGTAGTGAAGAAGTGCCGAGCATACTGTGTAATCTCGACCAAATAAACATGGCGCAAAATGGACAGCGATCCTTTTTGGTGTTGTTGAAAAAAGTTTTTTTTTGAAAAATATCACAATAGTTGTCCCAGAAGTGGACCACACCGCCCACTGGAGAATCCAAGAAAATCGATTGAGTCGTTAAAGAAAACATCGCAAAAAAGGGTGTCCACAGGATATTTTTAAGGGAGAGGGCGAAGGGGGCAAAACCATTAAGCAAAACAAAAGTATACGTCTTTTAACCAAAATATTTGCTTTTGTACAGTGCTTTACAAATGTCCCTCTTGACACCTTCTGCTAACAACTATTTTATTTTATTTTTATTTCTATTTAATATTATTTTACATTATAAGCTATGCGTTCTCTCGACTGTTTTCTAATTGGCCCTAATAAAAAACAGAATACCTACAGAAATAAATAATAAATACATTTACACATAGATTTAAATTTAAATATGGATATAAAGGTAACAATCATTGATAAATGGTTGTTTAAAATTGAAAACGAAGTGTTTGAAATCGCAAACTCTGAACAATAGATGATCCTAAAATCTTATCAACTCTTTATCTTTTAGTTTTCTCTTAAACGCCTTGCGAGTTGTGAATGATTGAGTTCCTGAATTAAGACGGTTCTACAACTGTGCTCCATGATACGCAAAAGTCATTTGACCATATAATGCTCTTATTTTAGGAAAACATAAGTTGCATCTGGCGTTACGTAAAGGTGGGGAATCAACATCAGACAATATTGAGAACATTTTGCTAACTTTCTCCGATGGTTGGGGATTTACTGATTAGTGCACCATAACTGACTTCTCCCTATGAATCAATCTATCCAAAGAGAGCAATCAAAGGTCTTGTAGTAAAGGAACTACTGGTACGTACACGAACTACCTGTTACGAATATTGCTGCTCTGTTTTGTAATTTTTTACACTATATGTAATTTTGTGCCGCTGAGGCATCCCTCAAAGGAACTGCACAAACTTAAAATGGTGTTCTACAACGCTCGAGTATATTCTTCTAAACGTGGATTCTTCAACGTATTTGTCCGTCATATTTTAGAAGGCCTAGGGCTCTGGAGACTTTCCTTTTAATTAATTTAGCCTGGCACTCCCATTTGAAATTCCCGTCAATCATAATACGTAAGTACTTCGTTTTAATGGCAAGACGGATATTATTCCCACTGAAGTGAAATATCAGAGATGAATCTACAGATGTCTCTGTTCTAGACATTTTTTGAGATGATCCATGCTGTTCCTCCTGAACGTATGCGATGACCAAAGTATTTAAACTTTCTTTTCTTCACCACCTCAACAACTTCCTCTGGCTCGAACCCACAAACTTCTCGAGTCTTGATCTTAACATACTCATTTGTCTTCTTTTCCTTCCACGAGATGCCCAACATTCTTCTGTAAGTTTCATTCCGAAAGCTTTCAACCTCTGTTCATCCCTTTTACTAACTGTCCAACTTTCACAAGCATACGATAGGGTAGCCATTACAACTGATCGCGCCAACAGCAACTTGTTCTTCATTTTGACATGTTTTGATCTCCAGATGTTATCCAGTTTTGCAAGTGCACTTGTGGCTCTTC
>JAAAKM020004836.1:0-11437 GCA_010016025.2 Alatinidae sp. Z8VKAUB7J3 | reverse complement strand
ACATAGAGGTTTATATCCTCATCTGGGATTTCTGAAGTACTTTGACATTGATGAGCACGACTTAATGTGTCAGCAGTAACAAGGGTTTTTTCCTGGAGCATCATCAAGATGAAGATCATACTTTTGGAGACGCAAAAGAAAACGTTGGATTCGAGGGGGTGATTGAGTAAATGGCTTGTTAAATATTGCCTTGAGTGGGAGGTGATCATTGATAACGGTAAAATGAGTTGCCTGCTTAATTGTGTTTTTAAATTATATATATATATCAGAAGTAAACAGGTATTATTGCAATATTCAAAGATTTTTTATATTTTTTAAATGGTTTTAGCGCATGGTACTCCCCTTTAATAGGGGCTAGGGCGTTGCCCATATATATGGGACGTTTGCTGAAGCATAGAGTACGTTAATACCGGATGCCCTTCCTGTCGTCACCATTGGCCATCCGGGGAAACGAACCCGTAGGCTCTAGCATAGAAGGCAAGTGAACTATCCACTGGACCACGGCGGCTCTACCTTCATCATATATCTTAGAATCAATAATTATGTTAAATATTGGATGTAATTATTGAAAGCTGAAATTTTAAAGTTACACGTCTAGGTCATTGCTTTCTTCTGTTTCTTAATTTGCTTGAGTATCCAACAAGAGAATTTGAAGATACATCATCACATTTTGGACAGTTAAATTGCTATCAATATTTTCTAGGTACTTGTAAAATACTTACTAAATATGATATCATTCACATATGGTGGCAATGTAAACATAATATTAGATCCACAAATTTAATTGCTCAATTACAATAACTTGTCAGTTTTAGAATTTTAACTCTGACCTACCAAAAACCATCTGTCTTGAAATAATTCACAAAACAAAGACGTCACTGAACCTTTTAAATATGTCAATCAATTTAATTACATTCCCATCTGTTGATCATGAATTAATGCTTTGATACTACAAGATGCCTCGGCAAGACTCTTAGCAGATTTACACTCTGAAAAATCAACCCACTGTAAAAGTGAAGGCGTTAGTAGTAATAACTGTATTATTGTACAAACAATAACTTCATTAAACTTCAAGCAGCTATGTTTTCAAATAGTTTGGAAATATTGCAGCTGCTGTGGTAAATCTATTACCTCGTTTTAATTAAGATATTATCAGAAACAAGAAAGAGAACTGTGTAATTTCTGTTGCAATAAAAATGAAAATTAAATCTATATTTGAAAGAAGACGTACAATGGCGTTTGCTTACCGAAACCCTTTTGATTGCTAACCTCAGTAATTTCAACGATTGACGTTTCCATTTACTGAAATCTCCAAGTTACTGGTAAAGGGAAAGTAATTTCTCTAGTACTTAATTTTTGTAAACATGCCAGTACACTTCAAGTAATCGTGATTAGAATTTTAAAATTAGAAAAAGATTTCATTACATGTTTCAATCTTTAGCGAACAGGAACTGACTGTCATTGTACTCTAAGGTCTTGAAAATGAGCTGCACAATTTCTAATTGGAAAACTGCTTTTCCTGCTAATATCTTAACCTTTATATTTGGCGTCATTCCTGCTTTAACAGCAATCCTTGGAAACACATTGGTTCTTTATGTTGTATTTCTAACAAGAATACAAAAAACAACGACAAATATCTTAATTGCGGGGCTAGCATCGACGGACCTTGCTACCGCAGTTATTCTGCAGATTCCATTTCTATCGATTACCTCATTCGGATATCCACTGAAGACATGTTTATTGGTAAATGGACGCATTGCTTTGACTGCCGTCATGTTTCTATCTACTCTGTCAATGCTGGTTCTAATTACAAGTAACAGATACCTTATTTTCATGTCAAAGGGGAGGAACATTGGAAGGAATCAAATATCAAGTAATAAAGTGTGGTATATACTGGTAGCGTTAGCCTGGGTATTTTCAATTGCCGTGGGACTGCTGATAATGTTCGAAGTATCTAAGCCTTCCCGAATATTAATTGTCGGTTACATCATTCTGTGCTCAACCAGTATTATTATCCAGTACTCTTTAATAGCCATACGACTTCGAAAAAGGAAAAAAGAATTACAGAAAATACAAGGTATTAGAGTTAACTGTATAACTGCCAACTTTCTTAAAGTACAAAAGAGTGCCTTACAAACCATATTGATCATATTGTTGGTACTTGCAGTGTCTCTTATACCGATGCTTGCTCTTCTTATTTATTCGAAAGTTTGGTCTTCAGAAGTTGAAAATAACTACGCACTTAGACTAGAGAGGTTTAACTACGCTACTATATCATTCAGCCTAGGATCAGCAATCAATCCGCTGGTGTATGCTTTTCGTATAGATGATGTCGGTAAGGGGATGAAGGAAACAGCAAAAAGGATAATACGCGGACATCAGACGGCTGGCAATTCAACGAATACACAGTAAAGGCATCACTCACATCATCGTTCCTTTCAAACTTTACTGATCTTTCAAACCTTCTTGTGGTAGATATAAAAACTCAATATATCTATTAAGACACTTCGTAGTTTTCTGTTTGCTAGAACTCCTTTATATATGCCAATTTTTACATCTTACGCTAAAATTTAGTGAAATAAATTGTTGCCCTGGGAAGGAACACCATTACGCAAAAAGAACCAACGATTCCAGCAGACTGAAGAAAAGTTACGGTTACTGTAAGGGATTAAAATGGAGAGAAAGGTAAAACTACTTTTATGGAACTATTCTCCCTTATTTTTGTGTATTAATTGACCTTACTAGTCTTCAACCACAAAAAGACTTAGATAAGAAACTGCATTCACTCAAAGAGGTTAATGTTAATAGTAAAAGTTTTACGACTAAACATACTATATTTCTCCTCATTCTTGAGTTTAATTTTTCTTCAGAGGTAATTGCTGAGCTTTTGTATGTATATAAAAATTGTTTTGGAGTTAATCAATAATTTTATATGGTCTAGAACATCTTATCGTTTAATTTTATTTAATTAGGTTTATTGATCAGAATTTTAAGAGAATTTGACGACTCGAGAAAATATTGACTGTAACTCTAGCTCTTCAATGCATTTTCAATGATATAAAAGGATCTTTTAAAGTTAGTTGTTAAACGTATCAATACTGGTGAGGTAATTTTTAGTGCTTAATATTTATTACTCTATAGTCCGCATCATATTAGCCATTAAAAGCCTCTTTGCAGAGTGTATTTCATCCTATCTGCATTTATAAAGAATGGAAGTGTCAGTTATTCAAATGGACGCCTAAGGTAGGTAAGAATTAGTTTAAGTAACCTTGAGAAGTTATCAAATCAAACTTACAAAGTAGCTACTTAGATTAACGAATAAAACACAGCAAAACAAGTAGTAGCTGAGCTGTCCGTCCTATCTCTCTCTGCTTAGCTGCTCTCTGTGCTCAGATGCCCAGACCTGTGAAGGCCCATTGCAGGCTCTGATTTTCTTTTTCCAATGATGTTGGTGAAACGCATTAATCTCATTCACGTCCAGCCAGTTAAGCCTCAAGTAATTCGCCCACCCCATGACTTTCGTGGTCTACTACGGGAAAGACGGGTATTAAACCTCTACTGGTAAGTCTGTTTCACTGTCTCAGCCTCTGGTTTTACACTTCCTCTTGGAATGGCATTAATAACTAAGTATCTCTCACTTAAAATTCTCCCTGTGATTTCGATATGCTATCCATTCATCGCTTGAAGGCACCAACATTGGAGCAAGACAGAGAACGAAACCGCTGGATAACATCAGGGATTACGCAGCAACTGTGACGTCATTCATCAGTGTCTGAACAGAAGTTGCTAGAGGTCCATGATTGCCCAAGCTATTGGCATGGCATGTAGATGATGATGATCCCGTTATAGTCAATATGCTTTCACTAGTTTTATAATATCTCCTTCTAAAGCAAGGGCACATAGCCACAACCGTTATAGATACTACCCAACGCTTAACTCTAGCTGTACTGTACCCAAAAGGGAGGGAATGAGAAATCTGTATATTAATTTTATTGGACTAACGGGAAATTCAGTATTTTTAAATCTCCCCATACTATCCGGGGATCAATCACAATGGCGTTTTGCCCTTTTATTGTATTTGAGAGAGGACAGATTACTGTATGGAAATCGGAGCGTAGCCATTACCGCTAAGTATAAAAACTAATTTAAATGACTACACAAAAAAGATTCAAAACTGTTTACAATTCTCCTAAGCATTTAATTAGGTACCCTTTTTCATGCTGAGCAGAATGATATTTTGTATCAAAATTAAGTCCTCTTTACGTGAACTATGATCCATTCCCTACGGCGCTTCTTTGGGCTGATTTAACGGTCTTAATCTACCAAAGAGGACACGACCATTTTACTAAACATATTTATAAAGGCATATAGATTATTGGAGAATAGATGCAAAGTCCAACTAGTCTGCGTGAATACACTGTTTTGGTACTGTTAAGATCAAATCTCCCCCATACTTAGCTCAAGGTCATGCAAAGTATTTAATAGGAACGTATATTAACATACGTTTTCACTATTTTATGCCTAAATTGCCAAATATCGAACCTAGCCCATGTTTAAGACATATTGCCCGAAGACCTTAGATTGATTTGTTTATTGATTTAAGTGTGATAGCAGCAATGATACCTAAATAAAAACACAACATAAGATGTAGCAGTATCGAAATACTATAAGGATTATCACCCTATTAGCAGAGGGAAAATATTACCTCATGTAAGTAGTCCAGTATTATTCTCTGGTATCGTCCTCGAACCAATTAACTTTTACAAACTTTAGAACATTGGCAAGAGCCAAGAACATTTTCATAGTTTCCATTACGAAGAGTCACTCTTGAACACAACAGTGAAATATTTGCTTCTTTTTTATTCTAAATGCTCATTTATATTTACAAATTCATATGAATGTATTTCAAATAATAGTTTTGACAGTTTGAACCTTAATCATGATGGGCCAATATTCTGATAATTTTACTTGTCGAATGTCTATAATCTCAGACAAAAGATAGTCTTTGTAAAGGGAACAACAAGAAGAATTAACAATGAAAATAAAATTAAATCTACGAATATATTTTCGAAACACAGTTTTAAATGCAAAATGTAATTTCTTGTAATTTCTTATAATTTTTAAAAGCAAATGTAAACTTTATGATCTCTGATTCTGTCTTTGTTCCTTTTTAATTTACAATAAAATGTAGAAATCTTTGTAATCATGAAACAACATTTGTTACGTTGTTGATCTATTATTCAATAAATAAAAAACTAAAGTAGGCCGGTCTGTTTACTTTACAGTCACGCCTTTGACCAAACTTTGTTACTAGTGTACGTAAAATAAATCTGTTGTGGTTACATATGTTTTACTCTGCCAAGCTTACAGATTTCTTGACGTACCTTGGCCAGCCATCTTCTATCGTTTACAAACAGTGCACTGCCCTTGCTGAGCAACATCAATAATATATGATTTGACAGAATGGAAATCAAGTGTGGCTCTCTAGATAGCTACCCAATTTCCTTTGAAAAGTTCAGTCAAAGACGAAATTACTTTCGTTATCCTCTCGTGTCATTTTTCATTTCCCTTCCTTCATTCAAGGAGAGCTTTGCTGACCAAATTTAATAAAAAGAAAATGTTTTTTTTTCTTATGCAGAATTAATCCCGCTAAGACCAAGGTTTTTTAGAAAAGTGTCTGTTTCTAAATAAACTGTGTACCGAAGGGTCACAAGAGACCCAGAAGACGTTTTTTGACGATGAAATCTGATAAAGTTTTATAAGTTTATCACAATTTAATCAAACCAGCGTAAAATACAGATAACGGTCTGTCGTGACAAACTATGACATACCATAAAACAATGCTGAATGCCAGTAGAGAAGGTAGGTCTTACTATAGGTGACAAAACAGTAACATTTTCTGTAAGAATTGCTTACTATAAGGAATAAATAATTCTAACCTGGAATAAATCAAATCTTATAAGCCATATGAAAAGCTTTTCGTAATGTAAAAGAAGGATTATTTATGTTTAAAGAGTATATCAATCAATTTTTAGATCACCGGTGACTAGTGGTCAGCGGATTAAGTCCCATACAAATATTGGCAACTGGTACTATCATTTCCAGGCTATTTCATGTTGTTGACACAGGCTCTACGCTGGATGAATTCGAGTCAGCTGTTCTTCCCCTACTTCGCCTGATTGTGATAGTAAAGGCGTCTAACATATTAAAGCAGTTAGTAAGCGCTCCTTTCATGGAAGTGCCAAGATCCTCCTGACGAGCAGCGTACACAAATGGATTGACTGCTGATCCAAAACTTAAGACAATTGTTGTTGAGTTAAACAAAAGGAGTTTAACTGTATCATCCCTCTTTACTGTGGCTGGTCTCTTTAAAGAATATACTAACAGGGCAACCACTGGGAAAACAGAAATCACCAACATGAGCAGTATAATTAAAATACTTCTTATTGCTCTCCTTTGAACACGAACAAAACTGGAAAGCATATTATTCCTTTGATTGTTTCCTTGCGATTCTTGTAGCTCTTTCTCTCGTTGACGAAGCTTTCTAATTATTACAAAATATCGAAATCCGATATAAGTTAAACAAGATATAATGTATATCATTATCGAAATCCTGGATAGTGTTTTGAATCCCAACATGACAAGTGCACCAACTCCTAACGACGAAAGCCAACCGATACTAACTAGTATATAATATTTTTTGTTACTTCCTATCGGTTGAAATTGGCTGTTGCTTGGTCCTTTGATAAAGAGTTTATATCTGTTATCTGTTACTAAGGCCAGCATAAACAAACTTGAAATAATTGTGACGACAAGAAGTGCAGGACGGGAACTCATAAGTATACAATTAGATAGCGGTTTTCCGAAGGACGAAATAGTAAGATGTGGCATTTGAGAAAAAACAGCAGTGGCCCAGTCGGTCGAAGCTAAGGCTGCAATTAAAATGTTTGTTGTCGATCTTTGTTGTTTGGCACTTAACACAACATACATGACAAGTGAGTTTCCAAGTATTCCAATTATAGTAGGTATTATGCCAATAACAAACATGATAACATTGCTTGGAAAAGGAGCTTGCCAATTCGAAGTAGTACAACTCATATTTACAGACTTTCATCTACTCGTCATGATTTAGAATAGTGCTGCTACAACAGGATTGCCGTATTTTTATTATTCGTCCCTCCCAGAAACCGTCCAGTGGCTAAAATCATAAGGAAGGCGTTTTGAGTGGTTAGACTTTCACAAATGTCTTAATCATTATTCTCTTGCATACAAATCAAATAGTATAGCTGCGTCCTCCTATTGTATTTAATACTTGCAAAAGCATTTTTATCATGTGTAGGCTGAAAACTACTTTTTGTGACAAAGAGCATTGTGTGAGACTGTCCAATTGATTGAAATACTTTTCTACTGACCGCAACTAAAAGGGAAAGTAAATGTGTCATATAATATAATAGGGGTGTCAGTTGAAAATAATGAAATTAGTGATAGGCTGAACGAGTTTTTAAATTGTTTAGCAGATTGATAAAAATATTGTCTGTTTTCCAAGGTTGGGTGAATTTTCATCACACGACAATTTATCACGCGCCTATTCATCACCTGAAGATGACACCGAGGTGTTTTCACTAACTTCGGCGAAAATTGACATTTTAACATATTTAAAAGCAGTACAGTATTTGACCTGGAAGTAGATTTTGTTGTAATCTGGTGTAGTAAATAAATAAATTAAGGTGATGAATAGTCGCTGTGAGAAATTGTGGCATGATGAATTGTCGAAGTGATGAGTTGTCGAGTGATGAATTGTCTTTGTGATGAATTGTCGAGTGATGAATCATCTTTGAGATGAATTGTCGCTGTGAGGAATTGTCGCTGTGAGAAATTGTAGCATGATGGATTGTCGAAGTGATGAATTGTCGAGTAATGAATCGTCTTTGTGATGAATTGTCGCTGTGAGAAATTGTAGCATGATGGATTGACGAAGTGATGAATTTTCTTTGTGATGAATTGTCGCGTGATGGAAAGTCGTAGAACCGTTTGGCAAGGGGTAGTGTGGGCCACCATTAAGATTTGACTCGCTGTGCTTTCAAAGACTGAGTTTGAACATTATAAATGGTGCAAATGGCAATATGTAATTATATTAAATAAATTATGTTATAAAGTTGAGTATGAGTCACCATTTGCAGAATGTGGTAAAATCTAATAAATCTGAGTAAACATTTCACCTAAATGAAATGGTAAAAATGGTGGATATTGCGCTGCTCAAAATTTAAAAGCAGTATCTCCAATGAATCATTATTGTATAGCAGGGCTCCTTTTTTATCGTTGCCCTGAAGGTATATTTGGTTAAAGTCCTGCTGTGTAACTATCTTTGAGTTAAATCTACACTTATGAATGCCAAATATTTTTATAACGAAAAACGCTTTCAAAAAGATTAAACAGCACTACTCCACTCTTTACTAAGGAAAGAATGCTATCCGACCTTTAAATTTGTCCGACACTTCCAACCTACCAAGAGCTGGACGCCAATCACCACCTGTAAATAATTGAAAGCTAATCTGGAGAGTAGAGAAATGTTTACATAGAGTAGGTCATCCAGATTATGTTAACATAGAGACCCATCTAGATTAGTTGGTACAGCATAAGCCACGAGCATGTGGGTCACGGTTTCCAATCACGGTGTTGGCATATTTTTCTATTTATCTAGAATCTGTTCAGACTTAACAAAATTAACAAATTAAAGAAGTAAATCAGTAATCATCCCTGTTCCGTTGAGCTCAATTAAGTTGTTACCGTAGCAACAAGGACAATTAACGTCAACTTCTGTCGCGTCCACTTCAGATTTCGTTGAGGCGACTGCGAGACGCACGAAGTTGAATAGAAATAGTAAGAAATAGTAAGAAGTAGTAAGAAATAGAAACAGAAATTAAGAAATAAGTAGTAAGTTAGTAAGAGTTCGTATCTATTAGTTGTTATTTACCTTTCTTGTTATTGTTGTGTTTACCTTGAATATATGAGAAAACGTCAAATTACGGAGTGCTGTCTTACGTTATTCAACTCGTGTTTGAACTGCGTTCACATGGAAACAATCCCCGTCGCAGAAAATTTTCGAGGTTGCTGCCATGAGGCCAATTTAGGCCATGTCCTTCTGCGAAGTTCACACACACCCACTTCATTTAGAATGTGGAAATTTGGGACACGTTTAGATCGTTTAGCCATAAGCTTACAGCCGAAATAAATAGATGGGAAAAACACATAATTAGAAAATACCCGACAGAAATGAAATCGCCCCAAAAACTGTATATACGTTATAAAATACAGTACAAGAGTTAAAGCCAGCGGCTGAGTTTATAAGTAAAACGACGAGTTTCTTGAACTACCAAATAAAAGCCATTCGTGATCAATAAGGTTTGAAGAATTGGTCAGTGGTTTGCAAGCGCACTGCGAGCTTGCCTAGGCAGATTGCTCTCCGTGGAGAGCCTGAGCTCTTTATGGAGAGTTCACAAGGGTTGTTGCTTCTCCTTGGCAATTTTAAATTAAATTAAAATTGTTGTTTGTAGCATAGCTGTGACTTTCCGTGACATTGCTGTGATTTGCTCCAGTTGCTGCGACGGCCATCTCAGATCGCTGACTTTCTGCGACGGAGGTAATTATCATCATTTACTGACATTATTCACCAGTCTATGTAAATAATCTAATCTAATATTCCATCTGATTAGTTATCCCAATGCATCAGTTCTTTTGGCAGTCCGCTAAAGGGAACTATTCCCTCGTATTTCAATTACTATTTGGTATTCATTGGCTAACATGTAGTAAGAGTCATCAATTTTCTTTTTGCTGCGAATCGATGAATGGAATCTCCTGTTGTACACTTTCGTTATAAGTTAATGTTATATCTAGTCATTTGAATAAGCAAGCAATGTGAAATTAGTGTTTTCCATCTTTTATTGATCTGCGAAAAAACACAAGATAGGCAGTAAATAAACATGCATTTTACAATTTAAAAGAGGCTCAGGTTTTCAAGTTTTTCTTGGGTTTCATTCGAATAGTGCCTTGAATATTCTACTGAAACGACGTAATTATTGAAATGTCTTGTCGATTTTGCAAGCAACAACTTAACAGACGTGATCAAAACAACAAATAAATAGGAATGGGCATTTCATTGTCCGTGATTGCTTCCATGGGAATATCCCTAAGATTATCAATAATTCCTTATATATATGCATGTCTTGATCCCCGAAAAGACTTGACTTACGTTTGCCATAATGAATGTATCTTCATAGCTTGCATGAATACTAAAAAGGACCTTTCTTATCAAGGCTATGCTAAACTGGATTACTGTTTGTCGAAGACACGAAACAATGCTAAATTTCTACACTACAAAATCATTATAAGACTAGAGAAATAGAGTATGATAACATCGGAGGTCACCTAGCTCAGTTCGTAAAGCGCACGTCGTGAAACAGTGGTGACATATTTTCTATTTCTCAAGTGCTCTTTTCGAAACTAACATTTCAAATCTTCTCTTCTTAATGATAATTTCTAACTTCTAACTGGAGAGATAGACGGACCGGTGGGGAACCCATCCTTGGCCAAGTCACATGGCGCTGGTCTCCAATTGCGTTAAGCTGGATATCGTTGTCCACCGGTGGATGATTGGGAGCTAATGTGGCGACTAGAGAAATAGAGTATGATAAAACTGGAGGTCACCTAGCTCAGTTGGTAGAACGTACGTCGCGAACGCTTGGGTCACGGGTTCGATCTCCAGTAATGACACATTTTCTTTGTCTCTTTTGTTTTTTCTAAAACTAATACAAAATTACTAAAATGCAGCAGGATGTGCTGCATTATGGAAGACTCTCATTATTGTTGAGTATAACAAGCCACTTTGCCTTCCTTAATAGTGGACTAAAGTGATGACGTCACAAAAAATCGTACCAGGGAAATCCTTTTATCTTTTTAATCTGTTACTAGATTGCAACATGCTTACGCACTTGGCTATGAACATAATACGAAACGTTTCTTAACTATTACGAAACCTGCAGTTCTTAAATGAATATAATTAGCTTACCCTTAAATCTCTCAGTTAAGTTGGTGTCTTGAAGAGCTAATACCAGTATAATGATTATAGTATTGAAATATTACCCAAGGTGTAAGAATATTTTTCGTATCAGCAAGCATCAGAAGGCACAAATAGAAATGCAATTGATGTTTGCTGCTCCGAGTCAACTAAGCCTTTTTAGGCTTATTATAAGTTTCCCCAATAAAGAGGGAAGAGGGGGCTCTTTTACCAAATAAAGATGGCCTGGAAGAAATACAAATGTATAATTCGTTGGATAGACGCTGATAATATCGAGAAAGGAATTTACAGAAAGTAGGAGGTGGTCTAAGATTTCAATAGAAGATTACCATCAAGAATTGGAAGTGGATAGTTTTGTGTGTA
>JAAAKM020004835.1:0-11437 GCA_010016025.2 Alatinidae sp. Z8VKAUB7J3 | reverse complement strand
GATCAAGGCACTGGCAAAAACGCTACGAGCTACGAAAGATTGAGACATTAGAAGAACATGATTGTTAACAACAAGGGACACTAAAGAAATAGGAAATTTTCTGAAATGTCAGAAAAAATAGTAAAAATAATCACGTCCAGCTCTGTAGACGGGACTTCAAATTTGTTGTTTCCGTCGTCCTCTTGATTTTGATCCTGTGATACTATTTCTCTATACTATTTTTATTACTGTTTCACGCAATGGCTTATTTTTTGTTTCATTTTATTAGTTTCTGATATTTTTATATTTAGCGAAAAATAAATAAAGTACTGTCGCTTAAACCTTCAGCTTACAAATTTAGAGGCTCAGCGAACGTTGTGGTGGTTTTACAAAAAAGGTGTAGCAGAAGCAATGTAAAGTTTAATGAGGCATTCGGTTTGTGTTGCAAAACGAGAAGGAATGCTGTACAGATCCGCTATTTTACGATTTGCCAAAGATAGAATGTTTCGGTAACAATGAAATTCTTTCTGTAAACAAATTTCCGAGGACTGTAAACCTATTCTTCAGCAGGACAAGTCCTAAAACAGAATTCTATTTCTAAAGTTCAGATTAAAAAACATGATATACAATTTCAGAAGAAACGACTATGGCGTTTGTGTGATATAGAAGCATTTTTGCTCTGTACAAAATGTGTCTAAATATATATCGTTTTACGTGTAGTAAGATTATTTAAGGCTTCAGTTTGAGCCCGTAGTCAGCCACGCCCATCAGAGAAGGGATAAGCTATTAGTGGGGTGGACCTATTGGTTCATGAAAATTGACAATTGAAGTTATATTTAACTAGTATTTATTGTGGGCCACGTATGCTCATGGACAGGAACTTTAAGTTGGTTTACTACAATCGACATCATTAACACACTGATAACGATAAAAATTAAACCGAAAAATATTTTTGGGACATGTTTGCATGACGACACATAATTTTATAAGAGGGATATGCTTGCTTGTAGGATATGTGACCCTTGGATGCAATGGTCATTGCAAAACCATTGTTTTAACATCGTGGCATGCATAGATAACTTTAATCACGGGGATGCAGTCCTGATCATGTAAGGATGTGAGCATACGGGTTTACTTATTGTAAGCCCATAAGATTTGGCGTTAGAGATATTCTACTTCCTTTTTTTTACCTCCTCCTTTCTTTGTTTCTTTATTTTTCTTAAAGTTACCGTCATTTGATAGTCTTTATTAGGTCACGATGATGTGTTGCAAACGTGAGTGAAGTCGTAGGAAGATTCAAGAAGTCTTGTTTCTGACCCTCTGATACATTTACAACACTAAGAATGTCTGGTCAATCTGTGAGCCCGGTTGCTATGTGTTAAATCAAAACTGGGAGGTTGAACTAAAATCTACTAGGTTATTAAATGAAATTTGAAATATTCATCAATTTAACTGATTTTACAAAGGCTATTTGTCCGGAGGACACTTTTGCAGCAAATGCTCGTGAAGCTAAAGTAACAACCGTTACGTGCCACGGAGATTATCAACAAACAAAGGACCACCGGGCTGTCTTAGCAAGAGACCCATTGTCCTCTTAGACCTTGTAGAATACCTACAAATATTTGATGGGTAAAATCTCAACTTTCACAGAAGCAGCTTGCACGAGTTTGTGAAGTTTCTCTTTCGATTAAGTATTTCATAGGCTAAAAGTAAAAACTGTCACAGAAGGATTTGCCATGCGGGGAGTTGTATTTACATGAATTTATATCACTTGCTGTGCGACATTGGTCAATCACAATTTAAATGTAAAGCCTTCGCTTTATATTTAAATAGGACTAAAAATATATATCTATATCTATTTATCTATCTTTCTGTTTATCTATCTATCTATCCCTCCATCCTTTGTCCCACCACCCTTCCATCCCTCCATCCCTCCTTCCCTTTATCCCTCCATCCCATTATCCCTCCATCCCATCCTTCCTCCATTCCTCCACCCCTCCATCCCCCCATCTCTTCATCCCTCCATTCCTCCATCACTCCATCCCTCCTTCCTTCCATTTCTCGATCCCTCCATCCCTCCGTCCCTCCATCTCTCCATCTCTCCATCTATCTTTAACTGCAATCATTTAATATTTGGTCTTAGTTAAAACTGTTACAAAAAAATTCATACGAATGGATCATGACAACGGTATGTCTGAGGAGTATTACTATTAGTTGAAGAAATGTAGAATGATTTTTCATTCAAAAAAAATTGTAGAATGTTTTTTTAGTAAAAAAATTTAAATTCTTTTCTGCTGATACGCAGTAGCGAAACATATTTACGTCACGTAGGGTTCTACGGTCCTTTTATACTCAGGTTCAAACGTGCTCGTCCAGGACGATAAAGTGCTTTGTATAGGGACTCATAGGAGTCGGGAGTAGGGACGTTCATGTTCTACCTACATTTTACAAACACAGAACCAGCAACCTTTAGCCACTTTGCCATTTTTTGTAGGTTGTTATTAAGTTGCTGGTTGATTTGATCGCCTTCTGTGTACTGTAGTCTGTGATTACATGTATTTCTTGGACTGTTTACAAGTGATATTCGATTTTACATTGCGATGGTTAGAAAAATTGACAGCTTTGCTACCTCCTTTCTTATAGAACTGTTCCGGATCCTCTGGAAGAACTATGATTCTTGTTGTACCAACGGCGTCCTATGTCCAATGGTGGCACCACTGGGGGGCTTGAACCCCTTTACGTTTTGCCAGAGAGAACAAAGAAAACACAGAAAGAAGAAAAGACAAGAAGAGAACCGAGTCCTGTGCTAAGATCATTATGCGGAATGATACAAACTTTCACTAATTATGGATTGGAATTAAAAACCCAGAACCTCCCACGATATCTCAGACTCCCCATTTGTGACTTGGTTGCGCAGCCCTGATATCAAAGGAAATCAAGAACGAGA
The DNA here is from genome assembly GCA_010016025.2 of Alatinidae sp. Z8VKAUB7J3. NCBI lineage: Eukaryota > Metazoa > Cnidaria > Cubozoa > Carybdeida > Alatinidae > Alatinidae sp. Z8VKAUB7J3. The sequence continues at coordinate 8,511 of JAAAKM020004835.1, read as the reverse complement.
ACATGAACACCGGAGTACACGATTCTGTAAGTATTCCCTATCAAAGACGTATCCAGCCAAATGCCTCCGTTAGAATTCCATTGAAAAGTATGTAACTCATTTCCAATCTCTTCACACTGCAGCATGCCTTGCATACTAACTAAAAAGTAGTGCATGACATGTCGTACTTTATAGAGCACACTTTGCACTTGATGCTTAATAAATGTAGATCAAGTCAAATAAACATATTGCCTCTGTGATGAGAAGTGCTGATATTCATTGTATGAAAGACAATTGAACGTAAACCCATGCTGTCTGTACAAACATTGTTTGTGATTGGTTGCGAGAACAATGCCAATTAGCCAATTACTGGAAGGTAAATATAACGGCTGTCTAGTGAAGAGATCCTCCTTCAATAAGAACACATAATTGTTGATGGCAATCCCTTTATAGTAATTAGGCTCTTTAACGACTATTTACCATAGACTATTCGTTGAAATTAAAGCAGGTTAGGCAATTCTAAAGAGCAAATGCCCCTGAGGACGCGCCTTTAGTACACCTACATCATAAGTCAATATTCATAATTGGCTTCCATAAGATACCGATTTCCAATAATGGAAGGCCATCGCGGCCGGTCTTTGTACTGAAACCGAGACAGGGATCTTGCGAGCGTGGGGAATTCATGCCTAGATGTGTGCTGTGGTGTGGCAGAGATACCAAAAGAGGTATTGATCACATGAATATAAACAGACAAGAGAATGTTTAGTAAATATGTGAATAACAGTTTGGGCAACCCCAGAAAAAGACACAATTGCAATACGTGACGCTAAATATGTTGCAGGGCCTCACAGCATTAATTACATTAAACTAAAATCGCACTTACCATAAGACGATTGATGTACGTCTCTTAGTTCCTTTCTGATAAGGATTCTGAAGAGTGCAAAAGAATGCCTACCGGTTTTCCTATGTGCATATTATGATAAGCGGGATGATCTTCTAGCAACACGTTAAACATGTGGTATGACCGACTTTCTCTTCCTCTTACACTAAGAGATTTCTTGTTATATATCAAGTTACGTTTTGGAAATAAAGTAGTTTTGACAAATTGTTATAGATGTAAAAGCTGGTTCAGAAATTAGTGTTTCTTGGTCAGAAAGTAGTAAAACTTCTTTACATATATGATGCCCTTGTTTGAAATCCTTTCATTCAATGTTGTTCCATTGAAATTTGAAAAGATGGTGTATGGTTTACCAATTGTGAATGTGTTAAGCTGAGTTCCTAAATACAGCCCTGCCATAACATGCCATCATCCCCTCAAACCATAGCCTGTAGAGAGTTACCAAATGATCAAATTTTTGAAGATTTTTTGACTCCATTAAGGGATTATCTAAACTGATTTAATTTGTTAATAACAAAACATTAATGCATACTATCGACTTCTAAATAATAGCATCTATCATTTAGATGTCCATAATATGCATCAATGATGCTATTACTCATAAGTCCATGACGAGTACCCCTCGCCTACTACTTTACCAATAACCTCCTTTTGTAGGTTATGTGTTACAATATTACTTGTAGCATAACCTTTCCCTTTGTCATTAGCTGCCTTTGGAATACCTCCCTATGTAATAGAAAGAGATGCTCATAAAATTATCAAATGGTATACCAACATGCAAGACTGTTATTTACAAAACATTTGCTGTCCGTTTCAATGTGAATCAATTCCGTTCGTGGCTGAAATATTGTATTTACAAATGAAGCTAGCGAATAACCCCTATTCCCGTACAATGAGCCTAAGAAAACATATTTCACAATACGTAAAATAGAGGAAATATGTAATATGCTTCATCGAGAAGAGAGGATTTGAAATGTTAGTTTTAAAGAAAACACTAGAGGGATAGAAAATATGTCACCACCGAGGATCGATTTGATGATACTTTCTACATCCAACGGGCCTTGCACAGTATGACGGGCCGGAGGGCAGTCCTTCCATGGTCAAGTCACATAGGGCAGAGAGGCTGGTCTCCAATTGCGTTCAGCTGTATGTTGATGTCTACCGGTAAATGATTGGGAACTAATATGGCGACTAGAGATATAAAGTATGTTTACATAGGGGGTCACTTTGGTCAGTTGGTAGAAAGGACGCCGCGAAAGCGTGGGTTACGAATTCTATCTCCGATGGTGACGTATTTTCTATTTTTCTGGTGTTCGCTTCGAAACTAACATGCTATCACTAATTTATCTATATTTACACGCTCAATATCAGCTATAAGCGTTTGCTACGAAATAATGCTAGCTCAAGTCGGGGAGTAATTAAGCTACCAGAGAGTCCGATTTTGTAGGCATCAAAAATTACAACCTCAGTGTTATGTGTTGAGAGAAGAGAAAGTTATTCGTAAATTGTAAAAATACATGATGCGTTGTTAGTGAAGAGAGCTTGCACATTTTGACGTGTTACAAGTCTAAATATTTTTTTTTGGTATCTTGTATACACTGGTAGGACCTGGAGTAGGAAATTTATGGCTTTTAAAAAAGGCTAGGCGGAGGAATTTCTTTAGGTGCAGCAAATGGCAATATAGGGATTTTTTTCTTTTATGCGTTTTAATTCTTTGTAATTTCTTGCTCCTTTAATGCACGTGATCCAAAATAGAGATAGATAAATGGTATTGATACTATTTTTTGAAATCTTTAAGGTCACATCAGGTTTCTGATTAGAAACATACACACGAAAAACGGTTTATGCAAAAGCTGTATGTAAGAAAAATAGACGTCTTCCTCTTGTATGACATGTTTCTCTTGACTGAATCATTTTTCGGCAGTGTTGTAACATAATATCAAGCAAACTAGCTACTTCTTGGTAAATGCAATTGGACGCACTGCACTTCTATGCCTTTTGGGATATGTTAATTGTTGTCTGACGAGGACTATGTCGATGACTTTCACAATGCAGCCAACAACTACAGTTAAGCATCAGTTTAATTTGTCCGTCAGAAGGCGGTCAGATCTAGTTATACTTATTGTTCAAAACTTGTAATTTTTGTAATAGAATAGAGGCTTTCAACACAAAACAGCTTCCAGGAGTTAGTAGTAAAACTGTTTGTTATATCGCTTGAAAATATATATAGTTTGAAAGTTGCTTCGTCTATTGACATTCTTCAATTTAAATGGTTGCCGTAAAAAGAATGGAATTGTTGGTAACTGGCAAGACTGTATTTGCAATTATTTTGTCGTCATGATTCACCAATCTGAGTCAAATCGTGTAGTTCCTATAGCTAATGCTTCAAGTTTAACATAGATTAGGGCTGTTAACAAGTAGGAGTGGGTGAGCTTACCACATCTTAGGTCACGTTTACTTTTATACTCTGTTATACTCCATGACCGTCCATCTTCGCTCTAGCAGTATCTTCATTTATGTCGACAGTGTCTATTAAAAAGGAACACTACAGTGGTGCGTTCTTCACAAATTCTCATGTGCGCGATGTAATCCCGTTTATATAGACAAAAGTTATAGACAATGGTCAACGCGGGTACGGGAACGTTTGTATGTGGATAAGAATTCCCAATTTTTAGGCACTTAGATATCTCGCCATCATGCAGGGAATATGAAGAGTGCCTTATCGCAACAGGCAACGCTTTTAGCAATTATGAGCTTAAGATAAACGAAGCATAATACATCAATTGGGAAAAATACGGACTTGAACACCCACCTCATACATACTAACGTCACTTTAGTATCACTTTATGTCTGTGTGTCGTATATTGTTTATTTTTGCTTTGTTTTACTTAATATTTGTAGGGACCTTTACTACGCAGTTTCTGTCTTTGGCAGCAATTAACGCCATGTTTAGTATCATTTGTCTTTCTGTAAATGAAATAACATACGTCTATAGTTAGTAATGGAGATAAAATGGTAGCTCATTCTGCAGATTTAGTTTAACTGAAAATTATAAAAGTGTTGAAAAACTGATTTGTTTACTGATTCGTTTCTAGATATGCAAATTATGTTTCTTAGGGGATTTCCCTTTTGTCTGCAAAAAAAAATAAATGTTTTCATGGTCAAGTCTTGAGGTTACTCGGAATATTTGCCTAGTTGATGATTATTGTCTCGATCCTTACAGCATTCACAACAAAAAGAATGTCCGAGACATGTCTTGCAAATTATTAGTCATATACTTTAAATGTGCATTAAAAATCTGTGCAGAACCATAGGCGCAACGGATGAAAAATATTGGGGGAGGGGGCTGTAGATTATGTTCCCGAAAAAATACTCCTTTGCCCGAAAATTATTGGGATATGAATTTTCTGTTCTGCAGACGGTTGAATCGAAGTGGGATAAGGTAAACCACCGCCACTCTGAATGGGAAAACATTTCCTTAATGCTACGGCAATGAATTTTTTGTACCATTTGCCCGAAAAAATATAACATTTTAACAAACTGGGGGATGTAGCCCCCCCTCAGCCCCTTTGGCCGTGCGCCTATGTGCAGAAAATTTGTGTGGCTCTGAACGCTGATGTAGAGATTGATGGTTTCTCTTTAAGGCAATGGTTTGCTCCCCCTTGCTATTTTCTACCAATATTGTTTGAGCATCAGTGTTTTCATTCTGAGCCTAAAACTTTGTCTTTGGAATCAAGAGCAGAGTACGCTATCTTAGGCAAAATTTCAAAACAAATCCTCTGTTGTTTACCACATAACACTTTTACTGATACTTTTTGTACAAGGAGAACATTTCATTGCCTTCAGAAACTTTTATTGCCTTCATGCAATATATATAAAATTTATCTTGTCATTTATGGTTTCAAATAGAAGAGTTACATGTCCTACTGCTTTAGTGAAGTGCTGCTCTCTTTGGTAAATAAAAGCAGCAGTGAGGGAGTTAAGTTATATACTTTTGGTGAGATTGGTTACTTCAAATCACTACATCTTTTACATGTTCTTAGTAGAATATTGTCAAGTCAGAGAAACGTATTTGCCTGTCATGGCTTTCTCAAAAAGCTAGTCGGCTTTCAATTCTTTAGATAGCCAAACATTGCTTTGTTCATAAGTAAGAGGCGCTTAACAAATACTCAGGATTATAGGACCCGGTCCAAGATGATCGCTTGTAGACCACTTCAGATCTCTTTACTTACCTTGAGTGAATTGCTTCCTCGGACTTAACTTGATGAAAAAATATCCTGAGCACTGTTTTGACTCTAACATAGTGATCTAATATGCTAAGGATGGAAATAATACATTGAGGAACATTCTTATATTTTGACATTTTCTATCTTCTTTATCTTAGCCGAAAAAGAAGTGTAGTTTCTGAACAAGACAATGTGAAACAACAGTTTTCATGATAAGAAACTCAAATGAGCTAAATCCCATGTTGAAGGCTGCTTTTCCAACATGCTATGCAAGCAAGTGAAGATACTTGTACCCAGCGACAAACATGTAAAAGGTGTTAATAATACCTAAGCAATGCATTGGTAAGTTTTTAAGTTCGAAAAGAAAATGCTAAGTAGGTGGTCTTAACACTGTTAATTTCAGTAACGATAAATTTTAAACTTCTTGGTTTCTTTACCCTGTCTTACCAGGTATGTTAAATGCAGCTCCTTATTGTCGATAAATCTGCGTTCCTTGAATTATCAGTATGGAGAAATATAGGATTGGTTATATTATAGAAAAAATTCAATATAACTTCCTTACTCACCTTCAGACGAGCGAATAACGTCCCCATATAAAAGGTTTATCGAGTTTCAAAAAATACTGCGCGTTTTAAATTTGAACTGTAAACATTAGTACAGAGCAAAATATTCATTCGTACAACGTTAAAAATTGAATACAAGTTATTTAAAGAAAATGCAGCTTATTGCTAATTTCAGGAGCTTCTTGGCAACTGGTCGTGGTTTGGGGCCACTTTTTAATTTTTGTGATAGAGTTGGTAAACTACACTTACCAAAATCGTCTAAAAGTCAATCGAATCTAAAATTCGAAAAGATGAGCGCTGAAATATCTAGCATCTAAAGTTTTTTGAAACAACTCCAATTCAATGGCCTAAAAATGACCGCGGGATAGTTTTACGTGAGACCGAATTATACTGATCGAAAAATACTACTGTTGGTCAACAAGGAAGAATGTATAATCACTCGAGCCAGTTTCGCTCCTATTTTATTACACTTTCATATAACTACTCACGTACTATCAACCTACGCAAGGTCACTTCTTAGTGACAGTGTCTGTCAACATACGATGAAGCAATACATTTACCTTCCTTGTTAGAATCTCTTTTACAAAACCACGTCTATGAATGTTGTTAAATTGGCTCCGGGCCTAAGTCAACATGCCACTTCTTTGTAGGAAAAACTTCACGTGGTCTAAAAATTTTTCCACGGTAGTCCATGTCACTGTAGACAACAGTTCTATGTAACTAGTTCTACTGACAGTGTTGAATTTCAGTTTTTTATCAAACGAGGACAAGAAACTTAAATATTACACTATCAGTTCAAATATTTGCTAACATGAACGCTTAAAGTCTGCCCAAGGAAGTAGCAATTTCCTTCAGGATACGAATGGTTACGATACAACGGTGCGCTGATCATCACCTAAGATTTAGGTGATAAAAATACAAGGTAGTCTTGTAATATTAAATTTCTGACAACTGAATAGTGTTTGTCCTTCTTGAAGAACCAAGATACAAAATTAATTTTGAAAACGAGGCTAATTCAACTACGTAGATTTTTGACTGTAAAGTAGCAATCACTTTCCGTGATCTCGTGAGAACGTAACTCATTCTTAGATAGACGGCCAAAAACATATTCTTCTTAGGATTGTTTCTTAGATCTGTAAAGAAGTAATTAAATAATATTTATGCGTTTAAATAATTTTTCTCTGACACTATATACGTTTAGACTTGTTGCGCAGAAACGCAGTTGTTTAGTTGATATTAACTCATTGAGAAAACATTTCGCAACATTTTATAATACCTATTCCACTTACATATTTTTATTTTCAGAAAAATTACTGTAAAATGCCTGTAACTTATATCATTTTCCCTACTAGAATCTCTACAATCTTATAAAAGCATATTGTCTTCTTTTGGCTGCAAATACTTGTGAGAAGTTTAAATGCTTTAGGGAAATCAATTGAGCAGATTGCTGGATTGCTTTGGAAGTTGTCGAATTCATTCAGCAGAGCTTAGTTTAGTCTTGACAAAAAATGAATAATTGACTAGCAAAAGTTTTTACTAATATCAGATATATACCATAAAAACATAAGAAGAAAGTTGTTAGCTAAAGCATGGTACTGGCATGGTTTGTTACCTTTTTTGCAGCCATTAATCAAATCAAATAGATAGTTGTCAACAGAACTGTTCTAGCAATCCAGTCCACGCTCTGCGGTCAACCTGAAAACTTGTACTGCAAATCTAGCGCAGAAACGGGTACCTGGAATTATCGGGGGGAAAGTTTAAGGCGGCGACGGAGTAGCTGCCCCCCTGCTCAGAACTCCGTTGGTCAGTACATGTGATTGTCTCCCGTACCAACCCCCCTACGCTACAGACAGAGTAAGGGACTAACTTACCTCTTCTTTAAATCGTCCAGAATGCGTTTGTAGCCATGACCATAGTTACCTTCCATTTTTGAATACAATTATACTATTTTTGAATAGAACACTAGAGAAATAGAAAAGTATGTCACCACCGGGGATCGAACCCGTGACCCACGCTTACGCGGCGTGTGCTCTACCAACTGAGCTAGGTGACCTCCGATGTTAACACACTTTTATTTCTCAATCATAATTATACTATTATACATCTAAACAATTATACAATTACCTCAATATACAGTAAGTGAGAAAACTACTATCAAATTCAGCAGAATTATTTTATGCTATAATCCATGTTAACAGCACCTTTGCATAACGCATCACAGTTGTTTTATTTCTCGTTCATATTTTTTAAAGATTGGCTAGCGATACCATAAACAGATTCATTTTGCTTAAGGTTTTTGCCAGACACTGGTTACACCAATCATCTGGAGTGAGGTAAAATGATTTTATGAAGAATGTATAGGAAAGGAGAGGACTAAACAAGTCGTAGAAAATACTGCACACGGGAGCGACACTTTCCGTCGCTCTTCTTAAAAAACGCTAAAGCTGTATTCGAATTCTCTTTGTCGAGAGAACACCGCCTTCAAGTTTTGATATTTGCGTCTTTAAGAGTGGCATGACATGCTTAGTTAATGCTTAGTTAATATGTAAACGGATTCTCTTGGTAGGTGTTGCAACTTTTTCTTTTTGAAAACCGTGCCTCTCACGCGTGAATTACGTTTTACAGCCTGTTACTAATCTAGGAACTTTTCTCATTGATGAGAAACGTTTCTGCCGATTGTGGCATTTCCGTTCTTTTACCAAGCGTTTTGCTTAAACACCCTCCCCCCCCCCACCCCCAACCATGTTTTCTGTAACAGCTGTTCGTTTTGATCCATTGAATTCTTTATAACATGTGTTATAGTGCGTAGCAATATTGAAATTTTCTTAAATTGTGCCCAGAAAAA
>JAAAKM020004826.1:0-11443 GCA_010016025.2 Alatinidae sp. Z8VKAUB7J3 | reverse complement strand
ATCATCATCATCATCATCATCCTTATTTTCATAATTTCCATAATAATCATTACCATAAACATCATCCTTATCACCATTATCCGAATCATCATGGCTCCTATCATCATCACCACTACCATCATCATTATCCTCATTGTCATAGCCGTCGCCTACCTGCTCCTTCACTATCATCACTCTCATTCCCCAATATACTCACTTTTTTTTCATTTTGGTCTTTTGCTCTACATCATCCACTTATGACAGCGAATTTTTTTTAAAATAGATTGTCCATTTCAATTATTTTGTGACCTTTGCTATGCAAATTCAGTCATTTTTTAATTGGTTCAATATCGTACGAATTTTTCTGATTATCTGTACACCTAATCTTCGTAATGCTACAATCTGGGGCATAAATTAACGTAGACTGCCCTCATCCCCGTTCCAACTGATGATGGATTTTGAAAATCTTCATTTCGGTGACTTGCATGTCACACCTCACTGTTCATAGGAGGTAAGGGGCAGATAGCGTGTAATACCACAATTGGGAGCCCCTTACCTTTACGGAGTATCTTCCATGATTCCGGTCATTTTCATCGAGATTTAGTAAATGTTTACATAATTTTTGTCCAAAATTGTAAATGAATGAATTGTATCGTATTATCGCCTAGAGGCGGAAAAGGGGTTTCCATCAATTATAGCACATAATTTAGGTCCCGCATATCGGTACATCACAAGTATGAAAGTTGAAAACGTGAAAAATTGTGAGTGGGGAGGGAGAAATGTGACAAACCTTACCTACCATAAAAGCATGTGAAACAAAATTTAAAAATTCACGAAAACCAAAAATAAAACAAAATACTCTTTAAAAAAGGCAATGGGATCATTTTTCGTCAAGACGAAACGAGAATTGTGTCACGAAACATTAAAAAGGCCGATATTTATTGCATGCTTCTTAAGAACGATCTTATACCTTATGTGTCATGATTACGTATCTTCGTGAGGGTACGAACTATTGCGACAAAATAATCGTCCTGTTTCGTTTCGCCAATTTTCAGTAAAAATCTGTAGGTGACCTGAAGAACTCTTTCAGAAGACGAAACGTTATCGATAAAGTTGTCGACGAAACTTTGTCGATACAGTTTCCTTGTTGGGCGTTTTATCTACAAAATGACTGCAATTCTCCTTGGTATTGATCTACAAGAAATGTGGTAATGTGACAAGGAAGACTTACACTCTGTATAATGCAAGTAGTCTTACCTGGCTTCTCAGTGGTGGTTGGGTGGAGGGAAAAAATGTCCGAAAATCGAGTTAGATTTTTGTATCATCGATATTACCGGTGGATTATTATTGGGAGCCAATGTAGCGACTAGAAAAGTAGAGTATGTCATCATCGGCAGTCACCTAGATTAGCTGTTAGTGTACACGCCGTGTAAGCGTGTGTCTTGGGTTCAAGTCCTGATGGTGACATACTTCCTATTTCTCTACTATATTTTCAAATAAGTTACATTTAAGTTGGGAGCATAAGTATTGCAACTACTGAAAAGAATGGTTTTAGGTTAATCACGTGTCATCAAGTTATGTAATCTATAATAAACTACCAGCAAATGGTAGACTTTGATCAATTATTGACAGGTTCCATTTATCATCATTTGCGATTTATTCGGACCAAACCTGCAATGTTAGAAGAGCGGAGTTTACAGTGATACGGAGCACGGGACATTCATCTTTGCAACTTCTTACTCTCATCGTGACTACGTCTTAAGATATCAAATTGTGTAGAATTAGTTCCACTTTACTTTCGTTACCAATATTGTTCCAGCACAGTTGCTGTGCTTGAACCGCTCAAATGTAGGTAACACGAACAAATACTTTAAATGAGCTGGTGAAAGCGGCGTACAAAATGCTATGCTATTGTGCAACATTTACACAAAACCTGCGATGATTTGCGGCTCATGCTACATCTCCTGCTGCAAACAAAACACAAACGGTTTCAAAGAACAATATGTGACGTCATCTTCAACATCGTCTGACACATTCACTAATTTGCTACTGACATCTGCTGAATATAGTAAACATTTGCAACACCTTCGTCTGTCTATTTGTCAAGTCAGGTGGATTTTAAAGATTATTTTACATACAAAATGAAAAGTCGTGCACTTTTAAGTCAACCATACACAATTTGCTTTATGAAAAACAACTCTGCTTCAGTTTCCAAACACATATTTGTTTATTTCGCCACACGCATTATATCCCCAAAATAATGAATCAGACTGACTATGGAAATTTCGTTTCAAATGCTTATCTTTCTCCAATTGTACGAATAATGTATATATAAAACGGTATAATAATCTGCATTATTATGATTATCGTTATTTCGGAAAGGTCACTGTAACACTATCTTGAAGATAAAGACGATAAAGACGATCGAAAACACGACAACTTTTAATTTTTCAATTAAAAGTTGTCGTGTTTTCGATCGTCTTTACATTATCATTATTATTATAAGTACAAGGGTCATCATAGCATTTGCATGTACCATCATTATCACAATCACTACTATCAGCGTCACCATAATCATCATCATTAATATTATCATCCCTAGCGCAGCAACAGCATCATTATCTTTATCATCACCATCATTGTCTTTATTATCATCATCAACATTATCATCATCAGGTATAACATCATCACCATCATCATTTTTATCACTGCAATTATCCTCTGCACCCTCATCAACATCACTGTCATCACTGCAATCATCATCACAATTTAAAAATTGTAACCATGGCAACAGCTGCATCATCATCACTATCGTTATCACATTGTGACCCTTATAAAATAAAAGATGATATCACCTTCCTATATTTGGTAAGGATATGTGGTCAAAACAATTAAACAAATCCAACTTTAACCCAAGTCTTTTTGACTCTATGCATTTTCAACTAACTTAAGACGTAATTCTTACTTTGTGGTGCTTAGAACTTGTGGTACTGCAATTCTCAAATCTGAGCAGTACATTAAAGATTTTGATTCAATCAATAGCAGTCATATCCACTCAACTATTTGCACCTTGCATTATCATTGCTATTTTCATGAAATGTGGTCTCTTCCTAAGTCTCTTCCTAAGCTGTGGAGGTAGATGCAGACAAATGACACCAAGTGACATGCTGAGGGGAATCCAGGAGTAAAGCCTACAACTGTTTTCAAGCTTTATTGTGGAGGGGCGGGGGGTCTATAGAGACTTCTTCCCTAAGGTGAGGACGGATGAGGGTGAGGACCAGGAATATTTCAATTAAGCAAACTTTATTTTCAAACGTGGAACTGTCCTACATTAACTAGAAATTATCCTGAAAAATGACATAGTAAAGGTTTCATAATTTCAATTTTCCAATTTACGTATGACTTACCATCATAGAAAGTATTTGTAATAAAATGTCACAAAATCAGGGATAAAATGGGCACATTTAAGTTAAACAAAATAACAGAGTATGCAGATTGTCTTTGATAAAACACTTTTCAGTACTGAATAACTTTATCAACTAACAGTGCAGTTTCTAAGTATCTAGATCTTATGGAACGATATCTGAGAATTACGCTGAGGTGGACACAGAATTTGACCCCCCTTGCACATGTAACAATTCTGTATCAGGTTACTATTTATCCACGACTCATTTGCAATTAAGAATTGCACAAAAAATGAGGCAACATGTTTAAACATCTTTTAGTAAAGTATTATGCTTTATGGTTAATAGCATATAATCTATAATTAAAAGATGGAGGATTTCAAATGAATATCATGCGATGGCAGGACCAACATCTCTTTGAAAATTAATCCTTTTGTTAAGTTGGCTTTAAGCTCTGTGAAAATAACAGGTCATTGCAAAGAATATTGTTGAGAAATGCAAAATTGCAATGAGCATATAATTACAACATCCCTAATCTTTGAGTACATATAGGTTATTATCTTTTGGCAAGCAAATGGAACACTTTTTAGTTATGATTGTCATATGTTTTACACCTGTTAGCTCTTTCAACAGCACAGAGAAGGCTTTCAATTCAACAACTGCTCTAAGAAAGTATTACATTAACTATCCTAAATCTTATCATATAGGAAGCTCCCTCCGATAAGAGAACCTCTTAAAAACAACAAATATCAAGGATTAACTTCAATGTAAACACAAAACATTTGTAAACATTTATAAAGACTGCCTTCCTGTATTCAGAGAGCATATCTTCTGCACTCAGGGGGGGGGGGGGGGGTAATTGCTAGTTTAACATGTCAATAGTTTTGTAAAAAGTATCTCCCAATTCTTTTAAATTTGTGCTTCTTCAGGATGGCAATCATTGCATTTGTCGTTTGTGTATAATACATGCTAGAAATATTTCAAAACCAAATTTATAGTATTCCCTGAACTTTTAAGTGTATATTTATTATTAGATTTGTTAGTTTTGTCACAGAGCTCCTTAGATGATGCTTGCTGTAAAAAGTCTCCAAATTATTTTACGGGTCAAAGTTCTGATACTGGAAAATTAGGCAGTGGCAATAAACATACTTAACCAGCCATCCCTTGGGAAAAAGGCAAATCTTTGAAGGCAAAATCGTCTATTTAACGGAATAGAGCCCAGACTTTGACAAATTTTCAAGCCAAGGTAGCTTGAAATCATTGAAATCAATTAACTTAATTTACTTATGGAAAAACTTTGTTAAATAGATAACTTTAATTCCCTGAATCGGTGGGACATTCCTTCAGAGCAAAAGATTGACAACTAAGGGATATCAACTGCATGATGTCAATGATATATACTATTTAGTTGATCTGGTTCCAATAATCATTGCACACTAACTATATATTTTCTCTTCTTTCAGACATTGTCTTACACTTGCCTGCTGAATCTCATCAAATGGCTTAAAGCTATTAATACCATGTAGACTGCTTGTAATAGTTATCTTTAGATGATTAAATATATATATATATATATATATAAATTATATATAACATGTAATAAAAACCTAAATCTTCCTTTAAAAAATGAAAAGATTTATATAAAATTACTCGAAATACCTTGAGCTAGAAGTTTTTAGTTGAGTTAATATGATGAACGCAGGGCACTAGCCTCTGTGAATTGTCTCAAGTCGTAAAACAAGAAACGTTAGCAAGAAGCGTTAGAAAGTGAATGCATGTCTTTTGCATTAACAATCCGCCCCACCTACCAAGAAACATTGCCATTTAAATTGTTTCCATGTGATATTGCGGCAGACATTATGCCTCCATCTCAACCTCCCCCTCCCCCTCTCAAGAATTCTGATATAGAATTTTGTTGCTTATGATGCAGTAATACTGCTATTTGTAACCTCCAGAAAAACAAACAACTAACAAACAACGGGGTATACATACACATACCAAAAATGTGCATACACATACCAAAAATACATTTTATAAAATATTTGAACCGATCTTCCCCTGTCTTAGCTAAGCTCAGGATGTATAGTTGCACAACACACAGTACGATCCGTTGATATAAACAACCTTTTCACTCATTGTTCAAAGTACCAGTAACCAGCCTATTTGGAAATAGAATCAACGGACTCACAAAATATTCTAACCTACAACCTGATTTATCGTTTTGATTATTACATTCAACAAAGATCTAGACCACCATTAAATTATTTTAACTCAAAACAAGAATTTCCACAATAGTTATTCACAACGAAATCTCCAGAAACAGGTAGCCGTCTAATTTGACCTGTTATACTGAACTGCAGCTTCACAATATAGCGTGATGAATTTAATCGGAAATCGGAAATGATCCAAGTAGACGGTCTCAATGAGTCACACTAAACTGTTCACAGGTGAATCGAGTCGAGTAAATTATTTTTGTCGAAGCTGAAAAAAGTGGCAGCTTTTTTAAATTAAAACGATCGCTGATTGAACGGGATAATATAGTGAGGGAAATGCTTTTGTTAACAAACCATGGGAAACCAAAACTAAAGCTTTGATTAAATTTCCTCATGTTGGATGATTAGATCAATATGAAGTGAAGTTGAAATAGAGTTCAGAGTTCTTCGACATAAAAATATGGAGTTGAGGGCAAATCAGAGCAAAAAACGTTCGTCGATTAGGGAAAACGCACCATGTTTACATCCCAAAATTGGCTTCTTTCAAACTATGCAGCCTGAGTTAACGACATGCAAAATTAATTCTACCAGTTGGAAAAGATCTAATTTATTCGATCATTAAAGTCAGGTTTAGGCTTATGAATATGCAAAGTCTTGCTAAATGAAAATTGCACTCTTGATGACGGGATATTTTAGGTTGTAAGTCCAGATGTAAGTCCAGACGCCGGAATAAAATTTATGATCATACGCTGAATTTATGTTGAGTTTGGTTGCAAACGATCAAAATTATTAAAGCGTGAAAACGTAACAAACTTGCGTTCAGTTGATAAAACATTATGTTCAACGTGGGCGTTGTATTACTCCTACAACTAAACAAAACAAACCTACTGACCGTCTAGAATTAAGGTATAATCCCGGCACCGTTAAGTTACGGGTCAAGATCCAACATATTTGATGATTTTATGTTATATAGCAGCAACATTTGTTTACAAGCAGTACAGATACTGTCCTAAAAGCACGCATATTTTAATACGTTTGTTCGGTATAAACCACCCAAGTAGGCAGTGATACCGAGTTGATTTCGTTATTGCTGATGCATATAACAGTTTTCTGACGCTCAAAATTATCCACCGATGCGATAAGGTGAAGTATTTCACCAACCCCTGCGGTCTTTCTACGCTAATAATAAAAGTTTCTGATGATGTGGTGACTTTTTCCTGTAAAACTTGGGAAGAGCGACTCTGGTACTCATAGGTAAATTATGTCTGTTGTTGATTTCCTTAATGATGTTCCGATACAAAATAATAATCACTCAGGAAATAAACTGAGATATTATAAATCATCCCTTGCAATCTTGCGGTTTATTAAGTGTGGACTCGTTAAAATCTGGTGTCTTTACCGCTAATCACAGCTAGCATCATCAGACGGTTGCGAGGATGACCTAGGATACGATATTGTTTACTTCTCATGGACAGAAAAATAAATAAGAGATCATCTTTAAGTTTCAGCCTGTCCAACCTCTTCCACAAACTGACTTTTAAAACTTAACACGCCATTTTTTTTGCTTTTGATTACAATGTATTTTATCAGTTGCTCTATTTTTCAGATCCCGTATTTGAGATGGCAACTTCAAACTTTCCGTTAACTGTATCCAAAATTAACCTTAAAATCAAACTTGCAAGACTCGGGTAATTTTAAAGTACCAAAACTACAAGGTTTTATTAAATTCTAGAAAGAAAAATCTGAATGATCTCCAAGAAGCAAACAGATATGTCATCCGGCCTGAGATTTTGCAACGAGCTTGGGAATTATTTAAGAATTTTAAGACTGTCAATTAGGCGATACTTTTCGATCTGAATTTACAAAAGTAGGGCAAGTAACAAAATATTATCTGCAGCAACGACGCGAAGATTTTTGTGTAGGGTAGAGATGTCCGTTTGTAACAAGTTAGGTTAGGCACTAGATTAACATCAAAAAATAACGAACAAGTTCCATCGATTTATAAGGATCAACAAACAGTTTGGGATTTTCTTTTTCTGCCCTATCTCTAAATTTAGTTGCTGATATACTAAGTACAGATTATGAAAAACAACTTCAAGCAGCTTTTGTAAGGGTTCATGGATTTTGTCTGCTCCATGAAGACACAGTATCCCTGATATGGTACGTTTTCCTTCCTTCCTTCTGTAAGCCTGAAGTTAATCATATTGTTTAGAAATGCTCAGATAAGACCCGCAAGTTAAATTTTCATAACTTAAGGCATAACCCAGCTACTATTTGAGGAAGCAAATTTACAACTCATTTACAAACCAGACACATCCATTCTTCATAGTACGTTTTTTAACGGGCCTAGGTCATACCTGGAGTGCAAACACAAGATCTTAAAATAATACCATTTATTGACTGGCTAAAATAACTGCAGACAAACGAAAGAATGATCCTGTTCTCGCAAGGTCTCACAAAATCAAATATTTCCAAGCTTCATTGTTTTTACAGGTTCATTTGCATGGTATTGAAAGTTGCTTAACTTTAGCTCGAGTTTGTTTTTCTTCCAACGAACTTTCAAAACAGTTTCGTGTAGGACCTACATGAATTACATACCTTCTAATACAGACTTATATTTTAGCCTTGATTTAGGTTATCTTTTCAAATATTCAAGTTTCCGATCCAAGTAGGATCGATAAACGAAGGAACTCGTTAAACTCGTTAAATTTTAAAAACCGAACTCCTGCTTCGTAAAGACAAGTCCTGATTCATCTAACATGTGGCTCGCTAATAAACATAGGATTATCGAAAACCTGCTGCGATCTATTCGTAACAACAATCTGATAGGGATTATGAAGGTTTCGATATTTAGAGGCAATTAACAACTTACCATATGGTTAACTCCGGATAATACTTGAGCAAAATATCTTTTAGTCACTCTCTCGGGAAGTTTTCCTTCGTTTAAAATCTTATGAAAGAGCTCTCCACCGTTTGCATACTCCATCACCATATGAATTTTTGTTAGTGTTTCTATAACTTCGTATATTCTAATTATATTAGGGTGTCTCAGTTTTTCCATCGAGGAAATCTCTCGTGATAATAATTTTTGAGTCTTCTCGTCCAATTTCGTCTTATCCAGGATCTTGATGGCCACACGTTCTACAACAAACACAAGGGAAAACAAGACGATAAATATCTCAAAACATCAGACATTTAAAAGCCCATTTGTACACGGCAATGATCAATGAATTTGCTCGGTATTTCTTCATTCCCTACCTCTTGCCAGACAATGTATCCCTAGTTTGACCTGGGAGAAGTTTCCTGAGCCAAGGTCTCCCCGCAGAACGTAGAATCCAATTCGTTTCCCCATCGAGATCTCCTTCGATAATCGCTCGTCATGTTTAAGGTCGTATGTTAGCTTTTCGTATGGTGATAGTCTTTTAGACTTGCTATCGTTCTGTGCCGAAGCATTCACTCCTTTCTTAATGCTGTCATGATGATGGTGGTTATTATTGACCTCCATCGGAAGAGTGTCGACCGCCATGACAGCGTTGGATGCAGCTATGAACACCGGCCGTCAGTGATGGACGACAAATTGAAGTCCGTTGCCGTAGAAACGGGAGGCATCCCCCATGAACAAACCGCTGACCAGCGTATACGTTCGTTTATGTTACCAGGCAATCTTTGCAAATAACTACCATTTTGAATTGTTGTGGATCGATTTCTTGGTTTTCGCGCTGCTTCTCGACTGTCACCATAACAACGTTACCGAGACCTCGGGGGAGAAGGGGGAGGGTACTGGGATTATATCCTCTCCAATTTTTCGCCTATTAAGCAAAAATATAGTAGGTTTCTCTTTATTTGATTGTTGATATGGACTAGATACTCTCATGTATATAGGATGCTGTATTTTGAGCACCATTAATCCAGTTATTTGCTTTTGTATGAAGGTACATTTTTTGTACGTCATGGCCCCGTCACTATTTAGAACCTTTCCGTGTTTCCCAATGTTTTTATTAAAGATATGTTCTACAAGTGAAAATATGCTTATACAGAAAACCAAAATACTTAATTAGTGTCAATGGAAGAGTAACTTTGAATGCTAGATATGTCAACTTTGCAGCAGTGATAGAACAAATGTAGAGCCGAGACTTCGTCATGTCAAACAAATTTTTAGTTTGTATAGTTGTACACATAACCTTTTCTTGCCACTTTCTTTACTAGGGGTCTCCTTAGGTGCGCTACTCACAAAAAGTTGTAAAAGGGCAATCCTAAAAAAAATCCTGCATACTTGATGAGGTCCGGGGAGTTCCCATTAATTGTTTAGGGGACAGAATGCTGATCAAGGCAACATAAACTTTCAGTTACGGGGGAGGAGGGGAGATCTTGAAAGTACTTTACAGAAATTGTTTTAAGGTGTATTTTCTAATCCACTCAAAAATGCCAAATTTGACATTTGAAAAGGAATGCAAGATGCCTAATGTAAAAGCACATCATATGTCTGGGGGGGGGGGCTTCCTTTAAATCCCCTCTTAGGCTTGGGCTGCTTGTCCGACACAAATTTTGAGCAGGACAATGACGCATCAAACTTAGAACTTTAATGTCTAGGTATCTGGAGAAAAAATTAAAGAAAGCTGTTAGATTTACCGGGTAATTGAACAAAACGTACAGTGCAACAAACGACTACAGTTAAGGGCAGAGAAGTTAAAAATAATGCTCTAAATATTCAAGTCATTTCAATGCAAAGAATCTAAAAATTTATTATTTTCTATACATTAGATTGAGTACTTACGTCCACGTCACAATTAAACGAGCATTTTTAAGTCGATAATAGTGTATAATCATTGCAGTCTTCTTGTCGATATAGATACTCTGCCCAAAGTTTATAATGATGTCGAGATGCGCCGACTCAAAATTTGTTTCATGCCTATCAAAGTCGGTCATTTGAATCCCATTGATGATTTTATGAACAGAGTAAAACTTAAAATGTTTTCTTAAAGTCTATTGCAAACCTAAACAGCTGTTATTTACAGTTGATGTGAGATTTAAATGTGATAGGTTGTTAACAGACATTTGAAGGCCTCGTTGTCATTTCAATGAAGTTAGAATATTGTTTTATCTTATCTAAATGTTACTGTGCCACCATCATTTTAGCACTTCAGTCATTTAACGTGTTTTACGCTTACTGTTACCAGGAGTATCCTTTCTTCCCTTTCCTCTATGTCAATATGAAGACTATTCCATGATTCGTTATGAAAACGAGGTCGAGTCTCACAGACAGGCAGAAGTGACGAGTGGGTTGTCTTGTAGCTGAGTCATCCCCCGTGGGACATCTAATGTACCAGTTGTCCACCCTATACAAGACCGGCAACCTTTAACAAGTTTGACGTCATTTGCATATGATCAGGGTTTTCTCTCTCAATCACTTTTTATCAAATTAGCTTTTTCTAGTGGACTGACAGTCTTCCTGCTAACACTGCGCCTTGGTCAAAAGTCGTATGTAGGTTAAAGTACGTAACATATCATTGGTGACCCTGATGTAAGCCGAACTCGCAATATTCTATTTTCTGAGTCGTGTAAGCTGGTAAACTTTCTAGCGACAGAGATCAAATATCCGTCGCTTTTCCTAAAAGTATTTGTCATCTCGTGCTCACTTGCTTTCCTAGACGGTTAACATGGACGATTGACATCTAAATATTATCAGTGATAATATTCAGATGTCCATGCATCAACCCACAAGACACCTATTAGCGGCGAAGACCGCCCAAAATTAGTGAACAAACCGCCCTGTTTGCGTCAAATTTCTTACAAAGAGAACTGTAAAAAGGTTATGACAAGTGTTGCATCTGGACTTGCGCAATGAAT
>JAAAKM020004825.1:0-11444 GCA_010016025.2 Alatinidae sp. Z8VKAUB7J3 | reverse complement strand
ATTTCATAACTTTATCAGAATATCTGCAATAAGAAATTTGAAAACAGTGGAAGACATGTTGTCGGAGTTACTCTTTGCAGAAGGGAACTGGTGTCACTGTCTACCTAATCTTCAAGAAGCTCCGCATCGTCAGTTGAAAGAAGGCGTTACATGGACCCCGGTAGTAAATGTTCGTATGCATGAGTTCCTTAGAACTTTCGGTAATATAGGCTCTTAACTAACAGCAGTTTGCGTATTACTTCTCGTAAAGACTTTGATCTTAAAGAATCATTGGTTGTGGCCAACACTACTTTGATACATCCCAATCGGTTTATAGATTCCACCAGATACAGTTCTAGGGACATAATGAGTTGTGAGCTTAACAAATACTGTTAATACATGTATATCTGAAAAGGCAGTGGAATTGCATGATACTCACACAGCACTTTTTCTTGTTGGTTTTCTATGTAACGATTTGGCGGTGCCTCTCCCGTCCATTAACTTTGACATTTGATTAATTTTGACACAAATACCACTGCAAACACTCTTAATCATTGGTAAATACTTATGTCTTAATCAAAAGGCATCTCGGTAAAATTGCAAGACGAATAAGAAGGGAAATATTTTAATTTGTAGAGTACGTTGTATGGCTCGAAACAGAGCAGAAATAGCGTTTTGTTCGCATCTATTTGCGAACACACTTCTTAATACTTCTCAATCCTGTGCTACTTTTGGTATTTTCGAGGCTTGAACATTTTGCCTTCATTTTGTTTGTCATCCCCCAACATAGTTTTTGAGCTCACGGCGATAATAAAACTTAAATAAGTGACACTACTGTTAATACTCCATTTAGTACCCGGCGCCATTACTTTAAAGATTTGCTTTCACAAGGGGCGCTTAATGAAGAAATGCGGTTATTCAAGATTAGCGTGTAATAAAAAAAACATAACCTTAAACGCTGATATAGTATATTTCTCTGCAACAAAATAGAATGAGAAAGTGAAGGAAAAGTGTCTGGGGTAGATGAGACGTCGTTTTTCAAATGTCGAATCTCATGGATCATTCCTTCATGCCAGCTCTGAGAACCGACTCACAGCACATGTTCTGGAAAAAGTAACAGAGAGTAAGAATGGTTATATGGAGAAATAAAAATATTTTGATTTAAATTTAAACTTGCTCTTACCATCAAAAAGAAAGCATTGTCGCGTAAAACTGTGTGTCCAATTGAATTTGAAGATTGTTTAGAAAAGTTTTTGAATTTTGTACGTAGGAGCACTTAATGAATAGATGCGCTTCTTCGAGAGGGGGCGCCATCACGCATTTACGTTATACCCAGATCGTTCCAGTTCCTCCATATCGATTCATAGTATGAGCTTGTCTTCAGTATCATATTTGGAGAAAACGGTTCTTTATTGTAGTGATTAATGTTTGCTTGCTAGTGCACATCTTTACGACACCTTTTAATGTTTAATTTTGTAAATCTTTAGTAACTTAATGAGGCTTCTTCTAAAGAGTTAACAGATGCCGTATAAAACGTCTTGAAATAAATTCAAATGAGATGCTAAAAAAATGTGCGTAAATGTATGTATGTAAAACGGTTGGCGGTCGCTAACTTGTAACTTACAAATCTCCTAGTGCTTTATGTTTGCAGTTTCATGTTTAAAAAGCTTACAATGACCATGATTTGACATTTGCTGTTGTGTTCATGCCAAGATTCTATTTGAATCATTACAAATCCGATACCATCGTGTATCTTAAGTAAAGATCAAATGTTGCTTAGAAGACGTAATCTATAAATAACGGTTTCCCACTTGAAGCGCCAGACCCTTTTCTCGTTCCTCAGCCATTACTTTCCTTCGGTACAATTTTGTTTCCTTCCTTGCTGTTTCCCTATTCACTGACAAAGGCAGAGTAGGTTTAATCTATCCATATAAACATTGCAAATGTATTAAAACTCGAAATATGGTGATTTATAAACTGAAAGTAATAAGAGATGGAAGTGTACATGTATCTCCGGCACTTTTATTGTCTGTAAAGAAGCGCGAGCCACTTTGCAGAAGCTCATGCGCATACTTTACGGCTTGCACATACTAAGACACACAGACACACCCCATGCAAATTCAGATACTTAAAGATGTGTAGCATGGCCCTGGATAAAGAGGCATTCGGTTTACACAGTTTTTAAACTAGCAATTATGACGTTGCTGAGGTTGTTTAGCCAGAGAGGGGCTTCACTAGCTAATAGAATGAAAAGATTAAGAGACAAATACTTTTTGGCAGGTTTTCAGTATGTGAAAATGGTACAAGTGTATCGTAAGTATATGAAATGCGTCTTGCTCTTGCTTTTCTAGAAACAGCGATGACACAGTGATTGATCGAAGAAAAAGGATGCACAGTGCGTACTAGTGCTTTGTACTTTCATACCACTGTAACATTACAGCATTACAAGTCATACGAACTTGAGACTGCTGACTAATTAATTGTTTTAGGTCCGATTTTCCGGCAGATATTAAAGTAGAGTAATATATAATAACAAGCTAACGCCCCCGTTCGTTTGTTACCGTATTTTGTATTTAGTGTTTTCTTGTAACAGTATACTAAACAAGTGGTGAATATCTCCCCAACACTTTACACGTGGGCGTATAAATACCATCCCCTTTTACTTGATTCTCTTCTATTGTTGTCTGTTTTCGTTCGAATGTGTAGGGCTTTCGTACATTTTATGATTTGTATTTAGTAAATTAATATCTAAGGTAAAGAACTAGAATCGAAGTAAAAGATAAGGAGAACATAACTCCCATACTTCCTAAGAAGTATCTAGATAGTTTAGATAAAAGAACAGAGAGATAGAAACAGAAAAAGCGGGGAAATATTTGTGGTCACAAAAATAACATTAAATGATGATTTATTTAAGTTCAGAATTTAACCAGAACTGGGAGAGACACCTATCCTGACCTCGCATGTGGTAGTAGCTAACGGAAAAGAGGCATTCCTGTTGCCTTCTTTTCCTCATCTTCCCACTCCAATCCCTCCTTCTGCTTTTTCTTCCTTTTCTTCTTCTCTTTTCCCTCTCTTTCTCTTCGTCGTCTTCTCCTCTCTTTCATGTTTTTATCATTTTTGTATGATGCAATACATTGTACGACCATAGTTTCGAAAATAAGAAACAACAGGTTTCATCCAGTAAAATCTATCTTAAAAAACGTATTTACGTAAATTAAACATCACTACTAGATTGCGTGTAGCGGATACTGATCTCATTGAAAGGCTTATAATGAACAGAGACTACGTGCTCTTTGACATCATCATTTCTGCTTGCACTGTGAACAAGGTGCCAAAAAATGTACGTGTGGGGCATTAATTTGACGGTATACCTTATTTCAAAGAGTATTTCCCTATTGTCTTATTCATTTTGCATGTATTTATTGCACTCCAGTATGAAATCCATGCGACTGCCTAGATGTCAAACGTACTTGAGCGGATACTTGTCGTTCTTGAATGTTTACTGTTTTGCAATATTCATCCTTACATTGCAGCATTTTATTTAGAATAGTAGCTGTGGGAGCTATTTTTGTTCCAATCCATATTGCTACACTAAACTTGCTAAACTTCGGAATTTTAATGTTAATTTGGCACTGAATGCAGCTTTCGTATCTTTCATCTTAGGTATAAATCCTAGATATATCCTTCGTAATTACATGGCTCAGGTTGCAATCGGAAAAGCAGAACAGGGAGATTATTCAGAGGTAAATTTTTATCACTTAATGTCTAAGATCTGGCAAATGAACAGTTGGTTGTAGGTATAGTAGGTATAGGTATATGTGTAGTGTAGTATCGCCGACTGAAAAGTGCAACAACGGGCGGGTTATCAACTAAACAGGAGACATCCAACTGCTTCCAAATATTGACAGCAGAAAGGTCTCTTTTCCCCGATATGTGGCAAGAACTAAGGGCCTAGGTTTTTATCCTTTAATAGGAAGTGTTTACGGAAAGAGGAAGCAAGGCAGGTAATCAACAAGATATTGATATAACCTAAAGGATCTCCCTTGTTCGGTGATTGCCAGACTTGTCAGGACGGCCAAAGATAGGAACGCCTGGAGAAAGTTCTGTTGGGGTGGAGCGGCAGATCGTACCTACGACCATATCGGATGATAATGATGATGATGATGATGATGATGATGAGGAGGAGGAGGAGGAGGAGAAGGAGGAGGAGGAGGGGAAGGAGGATTATGATGATGATGATTATGATCATGATGAAGATGATTACAATAATGATTGCACTACCTCCATACTATTACATATACAGCTTCAAAAGTATCAAAGCAAACAGAAATACATACTAATAAAGAGTATGTAGTCTCCATAATGTGAATTTTTGTAGACATTACCTATAACAAACTCTTACCTAACAACATCCAAATATTTTGCTTTTTCCTCCAAGGGCTAAAAATTTCTAATAGCAAAGAGAACTTTAAAAGTTCTATGTAAAATTATTTCTTTTAAGAGGTATCAGTGCCACCAGAGCCTTGGAATATCCATATAATGCAGATGGATGCTGTTTTTTATATGAATCGACTGTTTGTTGTTTGAATATAGAAAAAACTCGTTTTGCACGTGACGGGTATATCGTTTATAAACCCACTGGAGTCACTACACAAGAGGAAATATAATATTTGTTTGTGTGTCATGGACATGTGTTCATACTGGTTTCAAAAGTAAAACGCCAAATATAGAAACTTTATTGACAACGTTTCATCTAACAGACTTCTTCATGTCACTTCGAAAATTGGCTAAGAAGTGACCTGAAGAAGTCTGTTAGACGAAATGTTGTCAATAAAGTTTCTATATTTGGCGTTTTACTTCTGATAACTTGTCGATGGACTATTCACCTTTAATTCGTACTGGTTTCATCGCCTTATCATAGAATCTTCGTAGTGCTTACCTAGAGCAAACTGACAATATGAGAACCTGAAAATCGTTCCTTGCCAATAGCAACAGCAGGAAGTTTCATTCTGCAAAGCTTTATGATGGCTGCTCAAGTTACCTGGCAAAGAAGGATTTATAGAAACTCTTTCATCTACCGTGAACTGAACGTTGTCTAATATCACAACATCGTTGTTGATAAAGTGGCAGATATGCTGTCGTACAGATGTAAAGAGGGGTATATTCTTTGATGATAGTCTTCTGGAAGGCGTTTCTGATTCATGACACTCTTTTCCCTACGCTAGCTAGGCATGTTGTAGGTTTTTAACTGTTAGAGTCATGCATCTAATAATGGAAGTACAGGGAATGATTCTTACACCTTGTTGTTACTTCTGTACCAAACAAAATCAAAGCGATTATAAAAACCACTACTTATTTAAAATAGGACACCATCAAACCTAGTCCTCCAGCTTACAGCGTCCAATGTCTTGAAGTTAACAAATGTTACAGTAACCTAGTATCAACTTTCGTCTAAATAGCACCCTAACGTTATAGGACAATATACTGTATTGGTACGGTCAACCGCTACTATGGGAATGGCCCTGTTGATGTGATAAGTCATGCATCGAAAAATGAAAGTACAAGAAATAATTCGGCTGTTTTCGCCTAACGTGCGCCAAATGTATGTCTACAACTTCTGTTTTGTGCCAGAAAAGTTAGTGATCTTGTTTTTTTGTTAATGTGGTCCACCAATAATTCTTGTGGTACATTCAACAAGTTATAAAGTGGTCATTACTGATTTATTGTTTCAGGTATTCTAAATACAGACGTAAACAATCGACTTGAATTTTTTCCCTTAGGTGTCTAAACTACTCCGAGTGCTTACTAACCCATACAAAGAGCAGGTACGTTCGGAGTTATTGTAAGTGAAATAGGCTTGATATACGATATGAAATGCACGCGCATGAATACTTGACATGCAATTGTAACATTCTAGCTAACTTGCAGGTGCACTTTCTTCGCATCCATGTGCATTTTAGTATATTTTAAACAAGCACTAACTGATGCCTGGCGCCACATTTCGGAGTTGACATAACACAACAGTGCAGAGACATCATAATCAAAGAATACGTTCAATCAACGTAAGACTCCTCTGCTGACGTGGCCTTGTTGTAATTAGCCTTACCGCAAGTAATCTCTGGTAATTAGTAATGATCATGATGGTGTAGATCAAAGATTTGTGCAGATACACCAGGATTCAAACCGGTGATTTTGTGTCTAAAACATCAACGCCTTAACAAAGTTTCTTCCTTTATTGTGGCCTAAATAATGTTTTCTCCGTTTTTCCTCACTTCAGATTGAAGCAGAAAGTGCTAGATATGCTTCAGAGCCACCTACTTGGTCTAAATATTTAAGGGTGAGCTGCTCATCATAAGAATGCTTTGCCGATAGAAATGGAAAATGAAAGAGACATTTATTTTCACGACATCCTTGTCAATATATTTATATTTGGAAATATAACAGCGATTTCTAATATTGTAGAACTGAAGTTAGAGCAATAATTTGATAATATAATAAACTACACCTTCAAAACTGTGAACTAGTTTGTGACATAGCCTGCCTACTACCATTTATGCAACGTAGTGGTCTTCTGAACCGCAACATGCCTTAGTTACTTATAATTTGTTTTGCTTTTTCTATCCTTGTTTTTCTCTTTGGATGATTGTTTTAAGTACTCACTCTCTAGGATCCATTTAACGTGACTTACAAGATGTGGTTACTTCGAAGTATGTTGGTAAAATATTAAGAGTTTAGTGCGTGCACTGAACTGATCGACGGTTTGAAAATAGGTGACTTCTTAATTATCTAAAGGCCTGCAATTTTTATGTGGTAGATATCGACGTGTTTTGCCCTTCCACTGTTTATGCTAAGGTAGTGCCATCAAGTGTCGCTTCTCGGCCCTTTGGCAAGGAATGGATGTAGTATCTGTTCTTATTGATGACAGATGCTCTCCGTTATCCGCGAGAGGCGGTCCTACTGGGTGGCTGAGCCTGCCTCATGGCTTTCTTCTCCTCCCGGTTGCCAAAATTGAGGGGCGTTGCCCTTGGACGCCTCAGCTGCCCTTTATTTATTAGTTAGCTTGTCTGATGGTTTTTCTGTTTATTAAGGGTAGTTTCAATGTCGAACCCACTGCTCATCAGGGGTCTTTGATTGAGAGACTGCCATCAAGTTTCTGCTACTTGCTAATTTTACTGTTAACTTAACACTGACTTTGCTTATATTATTAGAAACTATAGATATGGCATTTTAAAGTTGTTAGTAGCATCTAGACTTACAAAACTGACGTATTGAGCAGAGTACATTAGATTTGTGACTTCCGTGCATTTCGCATTGGTATTTTAGCTAACTTGCTTAACAGACGCGCATGCGTAATTATAATTATAAATATGTTAACTGAAATGGCCAAATGGATAGTGCGACTGGTCAACGGCTTTTCAACGCTATGTTACTGAATTTGTTTATCATGAGCTTATGGTATTTTTGTATGGCAAGTGTTGTTAACTTTCCGTACGCTCTCCTGGTTATGCTCTTCCTCCACTTCGCGTGGATATGATCCTCCGTCAAATATAGGCATTGTGCTTCTCCTGATAATGTGGGTATTGCCCTCCTTCAACTTTTGTGGGTATGGCCTTCCTTTAGTTCGTTTGGGCATTATCTTCCTCCACTTTGTGCGGTTGTGGTTTAACTTCAGCTCGTGTTTGTATGGTCATCCTCGAGCGTATATGTGTGTGACCTTTCTCCAGCTCATGTGGTTATAGCCCTCCTCTAGCTCAATGGGGTATGGTCTTTCTCCAGCTCATGTCTTCCTCGAGCTAGTTTGGATACTATGTTCCACCAGCTCGTGTGACTATGACCTCCGACTAGCTACCGCTGAACACGCTCTCCGCCCTCGTCACCAGGATAAATGCATTTTAAAATTTTACTTCTGCCGTGGTACATCTTCCACTTGTAAATATCCGCTTACAAAACTCTTTGTTACTTCTGCACCAAACATAAAAAAACCACCACGGATTAAGAGTAGGACACCACACCATCGGTAATTGAACCTTGTCCTCTAGCTTACAGCGTTCAATGCTTTGGAGTTAACAAATATTACAGTAAACGTTATAGGACAATATATTGTATTGATACGGTGAACCCCACGGTTTGAGCTACTCCGGGAATCGCCCTGTTGATATAATAAATCAGTCATGGGATGGGAAATAAGGAAGAAAGTTTAGTACCGAGCAATGACACCTATAAAAGGTTGGTTTTTTGGTTCCTCTGCACAGTTTGAGTTGATGAATTTTCTCTGATAGTTATGAAATCAGCAGGGGTTCAAAGAGTATCAGCAGTATCTTATTCGATAGGAGATTTTACATCCCTAATTTTGTCTTATGAGAGCGCTAGGGGCAAGTATGGGTATCAGATTGTTTGTTTCAAAAAGTTAGTTTATCAGTTAGGTAGCTAGTTAGTTAATTCGTAGGTTAGTTAGTTCGTTAGTTTGTTAGTTAGTTAGTTACGTAGTTGCTTGACTTGTTGTTGGTTTGTTAGATAGCGAGTTGGTTTATTTTTTAGTCCGCTGGTTACTTGGTTAGTCAGTTAGTTGATTAGTTTGTTACTTTTGTTTGATTGTTTGTTTCTTGGTTGCTCGATTGTTTAGTTGTTTAGCAGTTAAGTAAGTATCTGGGTGACAATGCACTCGCTCTCCTTACATCGAGTCATGAAGGCGCACCAGTGAACAGAGTTAATCCAATCATAAATTTTTATCCAGATTCCTCATAGCAATTTGTTGTCTAGATAGTTTTGAGCTAATTTGTATGTTCTTTAATGACCCTTGCTTAACTATGCCGTCTTTGGTGCTTATCACTGCAAAATAATCGGATTTCTGTAGATTTAAACTGGGACGAGAATTCCTTAACAATCACATTACGAGGCAGACGTTATTTCCATATGCCGCGATACTCAGTCTTCAACGAGTTAATCATCAGCTGCACTATTGACTCGGAAATGAAAGGCGATAGTGTGTTGTATTGCGTGATACCACGACATGATAGCAGATAATGGCAAAGAAACAGCAAACAAGCGAGAGCTGACACTGATCTCATAGCTATCTTCTATATCATTATAATGCCTGCAATAGTACAACAGTTCAGTTTACAAGCGATCAATGCCTTCGTCGTGTCAAAGCTGAAGACGTTAATGCCCTGCTCAGATCACCGATTGCGGTTCGCTTGCTTCACAACTGACACTAACTAGTTTTTAAGTGCTCACGGATTCCGTGTAGTGACCTGAACACGAAGCGATATTGTTTCGATGAGCCTTGAACGTTTGAAGTTGTGTTTGTTCATTGAGTTGTGGTGTTTACCATCACAGAGTCTTCACTGCTGCATATGGAGTTAGAGATTATATCAGACCGACCATATCATCCGAATAAAGAGTATCAGATGTGGTCTTCATTTTATAGGTAGCTGCCTTTTTAAAACGGTTCCTAAACGAGAGGTCCTACAGAAAACGGGAGCAGTATAGAACAACGTAAATATCCTTGGATAATTGAAAGAGCGGGAACTGTTTATGGAAGTGCAGAAGTTCAGCCGCATTGCTACTTTCTAAAGCTGATGTTTTGAAGGAGAAAACCATGTTACAGTCAGGTAAGACTTAAACCTGATAGATTGTTGTCATCAATAGGTCTCCCCATTGAAATCACTTCTTAAGTATAAACTCTCACCTAGTTTCATGTTAGCATACGTATGCCCCTCGTGTCTTGTAGCTCCGGTAATCTCCTGCACGCTTGAAAACTTCAGTGGAAAATAATCATCAAAAGCAAACGTCTTCCTATTTCTTGCCAATCTCCTCACTCATTCGCAATACACCTTGGATGCAATTGGCTTGTTTTGCTTGTAACAGTGAACGTGTTATGCAGAATACCTGCCTTTCGAGTTTCACTTTTCATCAATCATTCTCTCAGCAGACAATTTTACCATAGCTAAAACTATTTTCAATACTGAAAATTGGGCTTGGTAAACTACAGATCTCCCTTCCCCTCTTCACTTTATTCAATGTTTTAGACGCCCAGAATATGACGTACCTCATCAACAATGCCTAACAAGTAACTGCCGGTGTCTCAGGCACGATGTAATCATTTTACGTCGCTTCTCGTGGGTTTATGTCGTGAATGATATCTCGAATGTACGTACAGTCTATCCGTAGTGAGGTTTATTTTAAAACCACAATAATTGTTAAAGGCCATAGATGTTTAATTGTACTTCCTTGAGTCGGTTTAGCAACTGCTTATAACCTTCCGTGGGCGCTTCTGTTGGGACATTAAGACATTGAGCGCTGATCACTTTCATTAGATAGACAATAGCCAAAGTTCTTATACTACAGTGAATAAATGTTGGGGCTCTCTACGTATGAAAGTTCATAAATTTTCAAAATGTTACGATTCCTCGCCCGAGATAATTGGATACACATTGATGTTCATCGTTACCCCCCCCCCTCCCCCCAAATGAACGTCTTTATCGGAGGCACTTTGGTCTTTAAAGCCCTCCTTCCCAACAGAATGTAATCCTCCTTACATATAACGCAGCTAACCCCCTTCTATAACGTATTTACATTTTACAATACTTTCATGAACTGTGAGGAAAATTAAGACGTTCAATAGAAATTAAGCCAAACATTTTCCGTTATTCTTGGGTACCTAAATGCCGTTTTCCTCCGCTAGATAATTGTTGGGAAATTGCCACTCTCCTGCTATAATTCCAGTTCCAGTGACATCCCCAAATGTGGGCTGGGAAAAAAATATGTTTAATAGCAATTGAATAACACCCGGGCCATAAGGAGTTGTAGGATTATTAGGATTTATAGAAAATTAGGAAAGTGAAAAGTCCTCCTATTAAGTTGCTATAACTCTACGAGTTGCTGCTTGTAAATATTGAAAGTCGTGGAAATAAACTCTGTAGTTTACAAACTATAAAAAATAAAAGGGTATAAAAGAGCTGTGTATAAGTAAAAACCAGTTGTTTATGATTGAGTTTGAAAGAATTGCCGATCGATGAATTTGTTTTCACTTTTCTGTAGTTAATCTACATCAAAGTTATTGCAAAATGTTGTTTCATCTGCTTACATCGCATGTTTTTACGTATTGACCAACTCATGGAAGCCGTCATATTTCTGAAAATGATGAGCTTTATATATTATTTTAATTGTTTTAATATATTACTTCCTGGCTTTGTCATATGCAATCAAATTAATTTGACAAAGTTTTTTATATTTAACAATAAAACAAATTGTTATACCTATATTTCTAATTATAATGATATAAAAATTTTCCATGAAGGTGGCTATGCGTCCGTGATGATTATTTTTGATCATTTCATTGTTTTATTTGCTGCTTTTATATTATTAATAGAAACTAAGTCGGTTCATATTTTTGCTTTTGTGCCAGTATCAGCAGCATTGACAAATTGGGTGCATGACTAAAGAAGAAGACCGTAGACGTCAGG
>JAAAKM020004818.1:0-11449 GCA_010016025.2 Alatinidae sp. Z8VKAUB7J3 | reverse complement strand
GGATGGATGGATGGATGGATGGATGGATGGATGGATGGATGGATGGATGGATGGATGGATGGATGGATAGATAGATAAATTGATTCAAATAAATCTCTTCTCGACCAAATAAAATCTTTGTTACAGCTAGTAAAACTTACCCAGTGGCGATACGTGTTCACTTTTTCTGGCTTTCTCAAACATCGTCATTTGGATTCCTATCTTCTCATTTCTACGGTTTATATTTTATATTACTCAAAATAGTACTTGTTCCTAGCTGTCAACTTTTCATCTAATGAAATCGTACAGTGTATCGTGTAAGGTGCGTGCAGTCGCAGGGAATATTCAGTGTGCGGTGTATAGTACGCGGGGTCAAAATTTCAAATTGAACAAATGTACGTTTGGGACTAATAGACAGAGCGCGTTGAGCGTTACAAGCAAAGTATGTGCTCATAAAGGGAGTAACTCTAAACATCTCGTTGTTATGTTATCGAAGGCTGTAAGTAGATGGTTGCTGATAATGGCTTATAACAGGCACTCACCCGCTTTCCGCCAAACTTGTCTCCAATAGCCTGCACATTGACATCTGTAAACAATTTCCAGGTATCACTAAATGGACCGAGAGTCCGTGTTCCGTACTACAATTTTGGAAACAAATCTTTTCATTAGTAAACTTATAGAGAGTTACATTTTTATAGAAAGTTGTTTTTATTAAGGTAGCTATTCTGTTCTCTGATTATCAAGGTCAATTGATAGTTAGGCAAAAAATAACAGCAAGAACCTCACGAGGCTTGATGTATTACACTACACAAAGGTCCACAAGAATATTGACAATTAATGCAATCGTGAGGAACAGGAAAGTTTGCAAACTTTTGACTGAAACATTACGGAAACGTTGACAAATATGGTTAGGTCATGTGTTTTGGATGGCGTCTGGATCAGTAGACCAATAACATGGCTCGAGAAAAACTATTTCAACGTAAGAGCGACGTTCAAAGGTATCCACTTTTCCTGGCAGCGAAGCAGTAAAAAGCAATTTACTTAATAAAAAATACAAATAAGCATGGTTGGTTACTCACGTATTCCCAGATTCCAATATCAATATCCTTCTTTAGTGATCCATAGACATGTTTTGCAATGTATAGGTTAAAAAAATCACAGAAGTGGTGGTACATATTGCCAACTACAAAGTAACAAAGGATGAAAGAAAATGGACAGGTGTTTATAAGCAGATAAAAAGTTTATTTACTATCACCAACACCATCATCATTACTATCATATCATTACCATCATCATCATCACGATCATCATCATCATAAATCATCATCATCATTACCATCAACAACACCATCATCATTACTATCATTATCATCATCTTCGCCATCATCGTCATTATCATCATCGTCGTCGTCGTCATCATCATCATGATCATGATCATCACCACCATCATCATCATCATCACCACCATCATCATCGTCATTTTCAATATCATTATTATCATTATCATCATTATCATCATTATCATCATTATCATTATCATCATCATCATCATGATCCTGCGATTACCTGTCGATATGTCTTTTACAACTTCTCACCCGAAATCATGGTCCATCGTATGCTTCTCGAAAACTTCCATTTCTACAGCAGTGTTCATGCTAGAACCATTGAGAACCGTACGTTTTCTGTCTCGCCTTGTGAACGTTGACTACAGAGCATCGGAGTGGAAGCGATATACCGCAAATTGTAGTCGGCATTCTCTTCAGGTAACAGATTGAAGCCATATGATACTATACATGCGTTTGAAAGTCGTATTATAATCAAGCTTTACCACTTTTAGATTTCGCTCCTGCAGTGGAAGGTCCTTGCGGACACCTGCAATAGGTCGGCAAAACTTTGCCGTCTGGATCCACCTTTAAGGTCGTCATTGCTGAGCGGGTTAGTATCATTTTAATTCAAATATTTCTAGATATCAAAATAAACAACAGCACGAATGTCCTAGACAGTTAATTTGCTTCTTTGATTTGATAGAACAAGATGGCGTTCGTGTATTCTGAAACGTGTCAAGGAGTCAAGATTATGTTTGAGATGGAGATATAAAATGATCAGAAATAGAAGCAAATCATGCAAGAATTTTCTAAACTTTAACGTATCCAGGCATTCAGCCTTTTCTTAATACACAGAGAAGCTAGGTTGGCATAGCCGAGGTACATAGCGTTTTTGTCGGCATGCCGATAAACTTTTAAAGGTAGGTCGCCACGACGGTAGACGGTATAAAAATAGGCAATTGATGCCGAAGCAAATCCAAAGGGTAAACCTGATATTGTGACAGGTGTGAAGAAACGTGTGTAGATTCCATGTAATCCACGTTTGGTGATAACTGAAAGTAATTGACTCTCTCAATGGCTAGTATACAACATTTCCTCTACGCAGTAATGACGAATCCTGCTCAGAATAAACTGTACGGTAATGAAATAGCTCTGAAGGGAACGCTAGGGATCGTTTCGTATGGAAGATAAGTTTTGAAGAAACAGAATCCTTGAAGACAATTTATACCTGTCAATGATACTTGCCTGATGTTGTATCGGAGGCAGTATCAGAAAAGGAGATGGGTCACCGCCTAGGTTAAAAGTTTGCTCAAGAAACGAGACCAGGTTCTATCCCAGCCAAAAAGACAACGAGATACCAGGTAGAAATAATGCTATCACTTGAAAAATACCACATTCTGAAGGCTGATACACGTGTATATGTGCGTTAGGTTCTTCCAGTAAGGACACCAAGTCAGTGATTAAAAATCCTATTGCATGTTACAAGGAAGACAATGCACGCTGCTAAAGGCTGTCGTGGTGATAAGCTATTATTGCTCAGAAACTCTCTATTGCGAAAATTTTACATCATACAGATCTGAAATTGTCTTGATTTAAGACGATCAATCATCACAGCGCTAAATAATTCAATGAAGTAGTTAAAGAATGACAATGCTCCTCACATGTCACTGCGATTTTTAATGGTTTGGAATCCAGTCTTTCGCGCGACATCGCCACAAGCGCCCACAGTCGCTCACACAATAACTGGGTCCTAGTAAGACACCCTGTTTCTTATGTTACTTTGAATTAGCCACAAACCCTTCGGATCTGAGTATTTCAAATCATCTTTTGCTTGTCTTGTACAACTGCACAACTCTAATATAATTGCGTCTCACTTACTTGCATCTAGATCCACTAGAAATGTCGTTTTATTCACTACAATATCACATCGACCAGCTCTTATTGGCTGAAACTTTAGTTCCTTGAAGCGGTCAAATTGCTGACCCCTAAATACAAAACAAAACAACAACCTCTGCAATTAGCGAGGAAAAGAGCAGATAGTAACAGTGTTGGGAATAGAAACATATTAGAGGTATAGCGAAAAATGCGCCTTGGACTAGAACTCGATCCTTTCACATATGGTTTTCATAGTTTTGCTCTTTCAAAATAACAATCAGACCTACAGTGCTTCACTCGTTCCTATACCTCTATCGTCCGTTGCCACATCTTAAGCCAACTCAAGTAGAGTGTTACCTGAGTAGAGTTGGCAAAATGGGCGACCTCGCATCGGATGGGACTGATCAATCGATGGAAAAGCTTCAATTCTCATATGACGATATGGTTACTCGCACGGGATATACTGCAGTATGTAAAGCTACTAGCAGGAATTATCTTCTCTATCCCGTAACCAAAGGTCCTTGGGGCGCTGCGATACGCTGACGAATAACATCTCTCCACACCTCTCTGTCCTCTGCTGTTCTTTATGTCAGTTTTGGAATAAATCCTGTCCATTCGTAGATGCTGTCGCACTATTTCTTGTGTCTACGACCTCAGTGTGCCCTGTAGTACAGTTTTACTCATGCCGCTTGACCTTGTAACATGTCCAAACCAATGCAACTTTCTTTCCTTAACAGTGTCGAGTAGGTGCTGGAACGGTTATTACTTAAAATTACCGTAAAATATTAAATGCGTTGTAAGGAATACACTAAGGCTCAAATAATCGGCCTTACGCTCATATGTCAGGACATGGTGGCCAAATGGTACTCGACTTGCATCGCAGCAGCGTCTAAGCAACGTTTGATTCGAGATAATGGTGCCAGGGGCTGCTGCGCCTTCCATCCATCCGGCGTCCCTAAAATGAGTATCAACACCGCTACGGAAAGTAGTCAAGCTTGATCAAGGCTAGGTGTGTTGTCCTCCTTTATGACACATGTACCTAACAAACCCGGAACCTTCATGTCAATTACAGCTGCGGTCGACTATCTTTTTCGTGAGCCGAAATGACAAGCTGCAAGCAGTTTTTCACTCTGCATTATACGGAACGGTAAGAGAAATTAGGCATAACCTGCCAGTAACGAGAAAAGACGAGAAAAAAATATGTTATCTCCTTGAGTCCACGGAGACTGTGGACAATCCAAAAATAAAGTTCACGTGAAATATTTAGTCTTTAAAGAGACGTAGCCGTGTGAAATAGTGTACATTTTCGTGTTTAGTTTCAGGAAACTGCTCCTTTGTTGGATGACAAGAGAATCAGTTACCGTGAGTTACCACAGAAGCGCTCACGTTGCTGTTCTCGTGAGACAGTTTCGCCGCGTTCACCTCGACCTATCTTCTGTGGACGTGTCCCTCACTACTGTGAGCGTGAGTCTGTTGCCATTGGCTGACTGTGTCCTCGTGTCGGTTTAATCAATTGACCAGGTTTCACCTTCGCGTTTTCACTAAATACAGAACGGTCCTTTCTCAGTTGTTTGTTGTATCTCTTTGATCAATTTTGCTTTCTTCTTTTGCTTGAAGCCGAGTTTTGTTAATAGGGATACTACTCTGTGCCCTATGTACCCACGGCAGCCAACTGCATTAGGTAGGCATTAGGCACAGATTTTCTTTTCAATGGAGTACCGGGTCTTCATAGCAGTCTTCGTTGCGATTGTATGCATCGTCAAAGTTCGATCAGCTTTATTATTTTTCTCTCTGCACACAAGTCTGGGCGCTGATGCGTCTACACTACAGGGAATACGAAGTGCCGATTCAATATCTGCACTCACTTCCTAAAACCCTTTCTATCTTTCATCGTTACGTTCTTGTTTTCACTTTTGGGTGGGTTTGTAACTTGTTTGCAGTACTTGATTTTCTGGCCGGTTGCACTTCCGTCGTTTACTTCGTTCATTTTATTTCTCACTGCCGTGGTTATAGTTGCCAGGACCTCTTTGTGTCCCATAAGTATCCTAATGGGAGACCTAACGGGCTGTTTCAAAGAATGTATCGCAGCGTCCATTATGCACCACAGCGGCACTTTTGAAAGCTTCCATCTCGCTAGGTTTATTGGACCAGGGAGGGTGTCATATGTAGACCATCCCTGGTCAGGAAACTTAGTCTAGCTAGTCTCTACCCCCACATCTCTTGCCAATATTATTAGTCTTTTGATGTACTGTAGTACCATATTCAGCATTAACTAAAGTACAAGCTAAAAGTTTAATGAATCCTGGGGTTTCATTACCAATCGGGTTGTTTGACTCACGATTTAAGGTTTAGAAAATTGGTTATTGGTACAAAATTTGAATAATTCGTTGAGCAACGGATTCATTT
This sequence comes from Alatinidae sp. Z8VKAUB7J3, assembly GCA_010016025.2. Classification (NCBI taxonomy): domain Eukaryota; kingdom Metazoa; phylum Cnidaria; class Cubozoa; order Carybdeida; family Alatinidae; species Alatinidae sp. Z8VKAUB7J3. The sequence continues at coordinate 5,864 of JAAAKM020004818.1, read as the reverse complement.
TGCTAAATGTTTTCGCAATACAATGGTTACAGTAATCGTATAGGGTGAAGAAAGAAACTTTCTCCCTTCACTCCATACGATTGCTCTAACGAGCGTGCGGCAGAAAGGTTTAGCAAAGTCAATCTCAATGCTATATGCAGAATTAAGGTTTATAAATTTGTTCACAGTTCAACAAGCACACGCAGGTAGAGGAGCTTGAACTCTTTAAATTGCTCAAAAGGTTACTTATAAACACACGCACCACAACAACAAAATCAAAGCATGCAAACAATATATCATTCAACTTCTTATGCAATGGATCATCTTACTCACCATGATACCAACCGTCCTCGATACACAGACTTGTCTGTTCGATACCATTCTTCTAAGGTGCAGCTTCCTCCGAATAATGCCTTATTTTGACTCTGTGCCGCCCCATCTCTGACAAGATAAGCGAAGTTTTAAATGAGAAATATACTTGTCTACATAAACTGACACCCCAAATAAAGAACATACCTCTACAAGATTGGAGGTAAGAGTCATGCCTAAGGCTCGATACAAAAATAGAACTATATTACTCTACATTTGGAAGGACTCTTCAATATGAATCAAATCACCAGACCATTACGTACGCCTTGTTTATCGACTAACGGAGCCTCTCACCATAGCACACTCTTTAGCACCATGTGACTCTCGTGTCATTAGTGACCATGCTAAAAATGATAGATTAAAAAAAGAAGGAAAGATTTACCGAAGTAACGACATTGTATAGATGTATAGACAAAGATGTACCGAAGTAACAACCTATTAATAACATGAAGATCATCTACGATGATCAAAATCTCGATTATTCGGACGTCAAAAGCCACTTTAGTTTTATCCAAACGTATTTCCGATTGACTGAATGGATATCCATTACTCTCAATTTTAGCCAAGTATGGTTCTCAAGTCGGGCGACAACATTAACTTAGTCCAATAACAAAAAGCGCATATTATGTTTTCGCGCCAACAGATACGATAAATCTAAGCGCAGTTTGGGAGGTTTCTAATATTCCTTATGAACTAATGTTGTTTATGTTAAGTCCAAAAACCCCATTAGTACTTGTTTAACCTTTTGAATCATCCTGGTGGTGACATGCTTTCTATTTCTCTAGTGTCTTTTCAAAACTAACATTTCAAATCCTCTCTTCTCGATGACAATTTCTACTGTTCGGTAGGTTTTGGATACGGCCGGATGGCACTCTTTCTTGGTCAAGTCACACGGCGCGCAGAGGCTGGTCTCCAATTGCGCAGCAACTAGATGTCAACGTCAGCCGGTAGATTACTGGGAGCCAATATTACGACTAGAGAAATACAGCATGTTAACATCGGAGGTCACCAAGCTCAGTTGTTAGAGCACACGCCGCAATAGCGTGAGTCACGGGTTCTAGTCCCGGTGGTGTCTTTCCAATAATGAGAAAACGGAAAATTGCCTTTCCACTATTATATCAAAATTAGCTGAACAGTGCTTATGCCTTACGGACCAGAACGGTCCTCGTCTGACTGGCTGACAACATGAAAGAGGAAACAGTAACAAACTACATGTCTGGTCACACATGAAAATGAAAGAACAAACGAATAGCGCTCTCATGATACAAACGATGAGCAGATAATTGCCTCGAAAAATCGAAAGGAGTAGATGATACTCCAGAATGAAAAGTTTCAACTGCCATTATTTTAATAGTATGCGAGCAACTACTCGTGTAAGTAAGGAAAAAGCAGTGAAGGGTGGATTAAACAAAGAAATGAACGAAGAAACGAAGGGCAAAAAAGAAGGAACGAATAAACGAAGAAAAAAAGCGTACGAATAAATGGGGGTTGAAGGACGACACGACGGAAGAAGGGAATGAAGTAAGCAATGACTGAAAGGAGAAAAACAGGAACAAAGCAGGCACGCAAGGAAAAGATGAACGATTAAACCAATCAACAAGCGAAGAGAGAAAGCAAGCAATAAATAAACAAACGAAGGAAGAAAGGAAGGACAGAAGCAAGTAATCGGGTAAGAAAGGGTCCAAAGAAGATATGAGAGGATGAAAGGATTAAAGAAATGAAGGAGGAAAGCAAAAATGGGAAGGGACGAAAGAACGACAAGTGCAAGGAACGAAGTAATGAAAGAATATATGAATTTGACTGAATGATTTATAGACCATGTAAGTTTTAAAAGACAGCATTTTATGCGGCTATTTAAAGCAACGTCAAAACAGTTCTACCATCTTGCTTAGAGTTCTCTAAACGTTTGCCCCAGTTCCCAAAACTCAGGAAAACCTTGCCTCGAGCACCTTGCGAGGAGAAATTTCATTAATACACAAACGAACAAACTGGACGGGAAGCAAAATATTTGAAAACAATTACCGATATTAAGAGAGAAAACTGGTATACTACTGCCGACTTAATAATTAAAGCGTAAAAGTCATCAAAAATCGCATTACCTCTGAGAAAACAAATCATCAGTTCTGGCATCTATATAAATATTCTTTCCATGGCAATAAGTAAGTTCCCCATTGCAGAAGAGAGAGGAGTCGTCCTAGGATTAACATATTAATACAACAAATTCATTGCACTGTCTGCAAGCTACAAGCTTACATGTTAAAACCAAGGAAAGTAATGCTGCCTATTTCTAACGCAGTTCAATCTATAATTTGACATATCTTCAGCTGATATCTTTACATTTTTTCGAATTGTATATTAATAATCCTACAAATCTTTTGCCTGATATATCGACAGTCTGATTTATCTTTGCTCCAATATACTTATGGTTCAATGCCTACACAAAATTAGTTTTTCTCCTCAAACCCCAATTTTTATTAAGTTTTTTATTTGTTTTCTTTTGCACTGTCTTGCAAGGTATCAATAAGTTATCAATAATATCTTTTAACTCTGAAAAGAACACTAGAGAAATGGAAATTTCTTTAGAAATAGAAGTAGAAATATATAGTTATATGTTATTTCTATTTCTAATAGAAATATAATTTTTTCAAAAAAACCCTAACATTTCAAATCCTCTTCTCGATAACATCTTTTAAATATTTCACAAAGATTCCATACACTAATAACTATCTATGCACAATAAACTTGGTTGTTGAACATTGGCATCACTTATCCTCATTTCATTGAACTTTCAGGAGTAGTAACTATTCAATATTGGCCTTTAACTTTGTTAAAGTTCTGCAACTAGGAAGCTAAGTTTACCCATCGCATTCAAGGCAAAATATAATGTTTTTCTGAACATTCTGCCTGGTCTCTGTGCAGCTCTTAAGCAGATCTATTGGACTTTAGAAATAGAGGGCATAATAGATATTGGGTTTCCAGTTATCATGTGTTGAGTTGTATTTACTTAGGAGACGAGGAAATAGCAAAATTCGTCAGTGAAGTGTGCAGTCCTAACCATTACGTGGATTTATAATCAAAGATCACCACACTAAATTTTAATACTTGAAAGGATGAGTAAATAGACAAAGCTTTAAAGATTCAGTACAGTGATCTTCGATTTCAATATTCATAACTGTTAGAACAGCACATCCTTACCTGCATAGTGCATAGGCTTTAATGTTATTTCTGGCTGCCCTGGCCTAGTCTAAGGCTCAAAAAGACCCAAAATTCAAAAAGCTTGCCAAAAGTATTTTGTACCCATTGAGGCCTCACCTCTCTTTGTCGGCGGCCATGAGCGGTCTAAAATGGTTATGACACAGACCTTCTTGTGGCCTATGTTTGATTCATACTGAGTCTACAAGAATACCTAAACCTGGATAAGCCATGATTCGGGCTTCAACAACTAAGATTAGCCAAAGCCAGGGCTTATGTGGCCTATAGCGTAGTCAGCGTCGGAAATACAAACTTATTACAAAACTCTTATGTAAACTGAAACTTAACTTCTTAGAAATACATAAGTAATAAAATAAGTGTACGTTGAAACAGATTATTGCCTCTCACAAGAAACAAAAATGTATTAACTCTTATAGATATTATGGAAAATTGTACTGGGTTATTGTGCTACCTTCTTTTGTGGCTTGCACAGGTACTTTGTCGGTCTTGCTTTCCTAACATAACCAAAATCTGTTTCTTCCCAAAAAGCTTTTATTCTTTCATCAAGACTGAAACAAGGAAACAGAAATGATAATAAGCGAAATCATACTCTTAAATTCAGGACGATTATTTAATACTAAATTTTAAATTTTACAGGAATATTCATAAGGTTGGATGAAGAATGGAGGCTAAAGCTAGAAGCAAACTAAACTTTCAAGTATCACAGGTGCTGTAATTTATGCTTCATCTGTGCTTACAAGGTGTAAATGATGTCCCTCTCTTTTTTTATGCACTACTGCAATATCAACAAAATGCTGATGATAGAAGTAAATGAATGTGGTCTGGAAACTGAGATCACTATTCATTAGCAAAACATTATATGATACACGTGCACATCTCATGAATCTAATAACAAAATTTTGTCAATGGCATACATAAAATGTACAATGAGTAAGCACTTAATGTCACCAAACAGTTACCAAGTATCCCAAATATTATAGGATTTTTAGAAAACACATTAAATAAATGGAAAATATGTCACCACCAAGACACAAAAATGTGACCAATGTTTTCACAGAGTATCGTCTGACAACTAAGCTAGTGTAGCCATGCCCCTTTACATATAGTATGCTTCGCCTGTGACCCTCCCATTATCCCTTTTGACCAGGCACTACATTACATTACAATTTTGTGTATTGCATCTCTATCCTAATCATATCATATGAGGTTTTGTTGTTACAATCACGACTGTTATGCATCTCAGTTTTAGGCATTATCTATGCATACCAACTTGTTTCTAGATACTTTATGTTCCGGCATTAATTTTGCCTTGGTAAGTAAGTTGTAGCATCAATTTCCCTGCTAGTATTCATAGACCTAATTATTCACTATCATATTGCCCCTTCTAGTATTTTCATTCTAATTTGCTTAGATTCCGCCAGTCTGCTTTTATTCTTATAAATGAGCAGTTGTTTTTTAAACAAACTAGTTTGTTTGCTTTGTTTCAACAATGGTTTAAGGTCAAGTGTCATGTTAAATTGTTTGAATCATTCATAAGGAACTGATAATTTGTACTTTTGTAAACAAACCACAATCACGTTTTTAAGGAAATCTCATTAGGTTAGCTGTATCAAGTGTACTTTGCTACATTATTTATACTGCTTATCATGTACTTTTACTGAATTTTCTACCTTCTTGCAGTAAACAATTAGCCCATTCTTTTTGTGTCACTATTGATTGCCTGCAATAAATTCATGCTTTTGTCAGTAAGCGTAAACAAAGGGTCATCAATTGGTTCCAAGACGTGTGAAGCAGCCCTAGTGGAAGCAACCCCTTACACTTGGTGTCAGAAGTGGGATGCAAGCAAGTCCTTATATAAGGTAACACCCAATATTAACATACATTTCCCTAGTTGTCGCATTTTCTCCCAATCATCCACTGGTGAACATTGCTGTCAAACTGAATGTAATTGAAACCATCCTCTCTGCACCATATGGCCTGGCCAAGGAAGTACTGCCATCTAGCTCATTATGCTGTCAAAAGCCAATTAAATGTTGCAGTGTATCAAGAAAAAGAGAGAATTGGAAATATCAGCTTTGAAAACACAGTAGAGAAATAGACAATACGTCACCACTGGGATGATATACTTGATGATACTTTATTACAGGAATGATGATGCCAATTGGAATATGACAAGAATGTCGACATGGTCCCTAAATGCACATTTTATTTATTAACATTGCATAGGACCTACTTCTTGAAATGTCTATAATATTCTTCCTCATGACATAGTGGTGTTTGGTACCACTGGTTATCTTCACAAA
>JAAAKM020004817.1:0-11449 GCA_010016025.2 Alatinidae sp. Z8VKAUB7J3 | reverse complement strand
GGTGGTTGCTACACCAGAATTCTGCGTATGGCATGTGAATCGACTGAACTAGTGCTTACCAAAGTGGGCGGTAGTAATCCCTCCTCCCCAAAGGAAACGTTGGAAGTAAGCATTACACTAAGCATACTGGTTAAATTTGGCATTTCTGATTTGAATCTCGTTCCTTAATTACAAATGCTTGCTTTTGAAGTTTCGTAATTTACAATTCGCATCTCAACAATATCAACCTGAAACCCTCAATCGTCCAATATTGAAATTATGGGCAGAGGGGGAAGGGGCTAAAGACGCTATCAGCAGCCAAGGGGTGGTGGCATAAATAATATTGGGATCTAATGGGCTAGACCATACGACAAACGACGAAATTGCTTTGCAAGAGCTCCAGAAAGGCATGGAAGCTAGTTTCCGATTCCCAACTTACTCTCATAAATAAACCTTAACATGTCCATATATCGATTGTCTTGGCATCTTGACCTAGGCCCTGGGCCCATAACCTGATTGTTCTAGCAATAGTAGGAGTAGCACAAAGAAATTTATAAGAGGAACAGAGAGTAGAATTCAATATAAATAAACTGTCTCATCATGACACTTCAGATATGCGCAATAAAGAATTTTGTGTCAACCAAAGACATAAGAATTAGTAATAGAGCTGATACACGGTTTGTCTCATACCTTATACTTATTACTGACAGCTTGATAAACATCACTATTTTCCTTCTCATCCATTAATGCAGATAGCTTTGGGCAAGTGCAGTCATACGGTCTCAGCATCTGTAAAGCAATGTGGAAGATGAATCACCAAGCAGGATCATAGTTCGGTAATAAATAACAAATCTACTGCAATTATTGTGGGGCTCTTATGTCAAAGTAAAACAAAATAACAGTAAATAAGACAAGGAGGCCCACTCTTGAAGTGTTTTGCTCAACTATGTCATTTTTCAGGTGAAGGAGAGTAATGCTTGCATTTGTGATGATCCACTGGTGTTAATGTGGACAATGATGATGATGATGATGGTGGTGGTGCTAGTAATAATGAGGATGATTATTATGATGATGATGATGATTAATATGATAGTGATGATGATGATTAATATGATTGTGATGATGATGACGATAGTGATGATGATGATGATGATGATAATACTTATAATAGTAATGATGATGATGATGATTATGACAATGTTGATAATGATAATTACAATGATAATGGTTATGATGATGATGATGATGATGATGATAATGATGATGATGATGATGATGATGATGATGATGATGATGATGATGACGATGATGCTAATAGTGACAATTTTGATGATGGCACTGAAGATAAATGCATGGGGAGGAGAAGGAGAGGGCTGATAATGAGGATGACATCAATGGTTTTATAATAATGATAATAAAGAGGTTAAGAGGGATGTAAGTGAGGGTAATAAAGAAATGAGGCCAAAACTATGACTTGTAAGTATCTACTCTTAGACAATGTATGACAGATGCACTTACCGGATCATCATCTGATGGTACAGTGTGTACTGGAATAGGTTGCCAGGCAATTGCTTTGTTCCATACCTAGATAACAAAATTTATTTGTCAGTACAATTGAATGATATAAAGATGTTCTTTAAATACGTATTAGTAATAATAAGGGTAAAAGAAAAGCAGGTGGGGATGTGGAAGTGAAGGAAATAGTCTCACTCTGCTAAATCTGTGATACAGGAAACATGATAAAGCAAGGAAGAAGAAAAGAAACAACATAGAACAGATAAAGAGAAAAAAGGTACATAGGTAATCTTTTGCTTGTGATTTACCCAATCAGAATCTTTGCAAATGGTCACCATCAAGGTGAAAACTTCACCCTCCACAATATTTGCATTTTATATATTGACTTGTAAACGCAATACAGTTTGGTATGTCACTGAAATATCTTAGTAAGATATCATGTATCGTATACCTGGTATTTGGTAGGAGGATACAGGCCAGCAAGTTGTGATTCTGCACTCATGAGGCACCTATCGGAATTAGAGCTTCTTATACGAACCTAAAAGAAATAAAGAATAAAGTTAATTTGTCATTAGCATAATATCCAAGCGCAGATGTACAATATGTGCAAATATGCACCTTAAAAGCAAAACCAAACTAACCACTTCACACTTACCCCTACCAGCATCACATAAATGACAGCTCATATAAATACTGCCTGTGCTATCATTTAACAAATCATTTCTTGAAATTATTATTATCAGCATTGCCGTACTTGTCCCAAAGGCCATCATTTTGTACTTTGCCCTCAATTGAAAAATCCAATTTTGCTTTAAAGGCTCATCTATTATATATTCTTTTATATTCTATTCTATTCTATATATTCTATTCTATTATATTATAATATATTATATATCTATTATATATGGCTTGAAAACTTTAAATAGACATATGTATACATATCTACTTGCTTACCTGTTTGTGCATATATAATGTATTTACAAGTGTTGAATTTGTAACATAGCGCTGCTTCAAAAATTTACCAAGGTCATATTCCATTCTCATTCCCACCTACAAGAAGAAAAAGTTATTGTTAAACACTATGTGGAAAATGTGCCTACACATCTGGCCACCTAGTAATGTCTATGTGATGAATTGGATATCTTTCTTCCTTGGGCACCAGTAAGCTCATTCCCTACGTACAAAGTCACACTAACATCTATCCAAATGCAAGGAAAGTTTGTTTCCTATCCTCAAGATGTTTCTTAAAATTGGACTTATCATGAGATAAAGATGTCACCTGTGGTATCCACATTTTGCTTACATGCAACTGGAAGTCGTCACTGGCAGTTATTTTCCTGACTTGATTATCAAAGATCCTTTGAGATTTCTTGTAGCATTTCTTCCATGAATTGAATGCCTGCATTGTTTTCACAGCTGAGGGTATCTCCCAACTTCTAAGTTGGGACAAGGATGCTGTCTGGCCAATCAGGAGATACGGGACTTGTCTTTCAGATATTCTCTAGAATCCTGAGCATGTAACAGGGCCACAAATCTCCAAAGGCTTGAACATGCAAACTCCCCCCAGCCCCCACCCCCAACATGATAATTTGTATAGGGCTTTCCTCTGGAGGTGTCTATGGCAGATTTTCTTCTAGATTTATTTTACTTAATATATAGTTGTTGGGCTGCACTCTATACATATCCCCTGACTCTGTACACATTCCCTGTACACACCTCTTGGACTCTGTACACATTCCCTGCAAGCTGTACACATCTAATGAACTCTGGACACATTCTGTGAACTCGGTGCACACTCTGACCTCTTTCAAATGCCAAAATCCACCTGGTCAAGCACAATTGCACTTTTGAGATCATCTTTTAGTCTTAGCATTAGACAGTCCAATTGTCATCATTTTTTTATATTTCCAATAGGTAGGACACAAATCACCACGCTTAGTACCCATATCAACAATGTCTGCATTATATTGCTCTCCAAAGGAGCAAACCGTAAGAAAACAAACTTCAAGTATATATATGTAGGCTATATATACCTGTGTTAGTTGCCCAAATCCATCTGGCCAAGCACTTTCCTTGTGTGGGTCTGTTGGAAATGTACTAATGGGTGCTCTGTCACCATGCCTGTATAACTGAAATGATTAATTATCTATTAGTCACGGAATATCAACAGAACATTGGAAATGATCAGGAACATGACTGTGATGGTGCTAGTGGTGTTGATAGTGATCAAGGTGATAATGGCAGCTTATGATGATGGTGATGATGATAATGATTATCATCATCATGAAGACAAATGGGAAATATTTGTTACTGAAATTCTACGGATTGCTATGGCAATTGAAGTTTAAATTAAGTTGTATTGTATCTTCCTGCTTCTCAAGTGTTATACATATATGTGTTTCTGTTTCTTTCCCTTACTGGATAATGGCCAATGAAAGGTCTCCAGAATTGCCATCACGTATGCAACAAAATGTAATGAAAGGTTGAAAGGTGTTTCATTTGGAGATCTACAAGTGGAATTCCTCATACCTCATCAGCCCTTTTCACACCAGCCCTAATTCCATCAATTTTTATGATGCATCATTAAAAGAGCCAAGATTGTTTTGAATAGGGGTTGTCAAAAAAGACATCACTGTAGTTGTGATTGATTAGGGAATGACAAAACCATTCCTAGAAAGGTGCAAATATTACATCCTAATTTCTTACCTTTTGAACAACTAGTGCAACAAGTATATCCCTTTACTGGTGGTAGGTAGAAATTTGCTCTTGGCACAATGAGGGCAGGTACAAAAGGGTTGATAAGATATAGACCCAAGGGGCCACAAGATAGAGTGCTATTCTGGTATGGCAAGCCCTTGTTATCACTGCTGAAATTGCACAGGTCAAACCTAGGAGTGTACAAAGGTCTACAATATTCTGAAACAATATTTGCCAATATAATTTGATTTCAAAGCAAAACAGTAGATACTTTTGACAAAACTTGTATGTAGCTTTGAGTTAAGAACAATCTTAAAGAAAGTACGATAAAAAGGCTGGGTGCTTTGATATCAAAATAGGGCATATATCACCCCCATAACCATGGGTAGGGGCTATAGGGGGTTAAGCACCTCTAAATTTGCCACCAGCCCCACCCCCACCATCTTATGTAGGCTTTCCTTAAGCAGTTACAACATAAGGCCCCCACAAAAAAACCTGAATACCCCCTATACATTTCTCACCCTGGTCAACGGCCTGGCTTATAGCCCATAACACCTATTTCTATGATTCCACTATTGCATTAACTAAAATGGTGCCTATGTTTTATCAAAATTATCACAACCAAGAACTTCACCACCAATCCTGCTTCAATGGAGCTGGATTAACATCAAATCCTCTTTCCAAAGGGCTGTTGGCAATTTCATTCTTCATCGTACTTCCAACAATAACAAAAACATTAAAACCTTTAAAGCCTCTACAAATTCGAGTATAGTTCATTATGTCGAACAGAAAGAAACAAAGAAGATAATTATGCATCACTCGAAGTAGAACAATAACTATGTTTTAATTTCATTTGACCAAACTGGCAGGTGCTACACTGTGAAGCTGTCAGTCGAGCTCCTTAGCAGAAGACAAGAACGGCGACTAACTGAAAATAAATACGGAAATGATCAAAAATAATTTTTGAAAATTACAGTAGAAAGATAAGACTATATAAAAAAGAGAAACTTTAATTAAGATATATGATCCTTACCAAGTGAACCATTTTTAATGTTCGTGCAGCCAGACTGAAGTCAGTAAAAAAAATCAATGTTACAGCCAAACTTAGAAGTTCCATTGCTGGTTAGAGGTTTCAAAACTTGCTCGTGTTGTCCTTGGTTAGATTTCTCTCTTCGATCACAAAAACTGGAGGAAGCAAAGTCTGTCTCTCTTCCGGGTAGACTCACATTGCGATAGGTTTTCTATTCATTGTGATAGGTTCAGAATTCAAAATAACAACAAAGTACAGTTTGCGTTTCTATGTTCAATATTGAGAACGGAGTTCCCCTTCTGAGCAGATGGTTTTCCACACAGATCCGTTCACGGTTCTTCCACAAACTGTTGTCCACGTTCTCTTTGTGATATAGGTAACGACATGAAAATGGCTCCTGGAAGTAAATAACTATGGCCACGGATCACATGATAAATAATAACACAGAAAAAGAGTCCATGATAAGTTACCCTTCGTTAAACATTTTCGGGAAGTATTATGAAAAACTGAGCAGCCTCGATATCAGATAGAGACAATGAGGAGGAAGAAATCTTGACGGCGAAAAACCCAACTCCAAATGCACGAAAACAACAGAACAAGATTAGGTCACATTTAAGTGAAAGAAATCCAAGAGCAGGGAGAATAGTATGAAGGCCCATAGCCAAGGAGCGCTATGGGGGCTTCACCCTCTAAATTTAATATCAGCCTCCAAATTCTCCTGTGAACATTCAACGTCTATAGGCTTTCCCTGTTGCAATGTTTAGAAATCATAAAGCACTCAGTACATAATATAAGAGGGGCAGGAACACAAACTAACAACAACAAAAAACATGTGGTGATGTGGAAACAAGAAATAAGTACGTATCGCAATACCATGGAGGATGGCCTATCCAGGATTTTTTAAAAGCATGAGGGAGCATTCCCGCTTATAAAGTCTCGTTTCATCTCTCTCAACATACAAAAAAATGCACTCAGAAGCTGATATTCTTGACAGAAAAATGAACTATATCTGCTCTAAAAGCTATGTAATCTGCCTCACGTACCAGACTGCCGAGTTTAATGTATATAAGAACGTATACTTTTTATGTTAAATTTGGTGAGATAGAGTGATTTAGTTAGTTGCTGAATAGGGGGTGGGGGGGAGTTGATGTGTACGGAGAGTCACGAGTCCTTAATTATTAGTCATCTTGGCACAGATTGGGTTACTTTTCTACACCCCAAAATCAGATTTAATAGAGATTTGCCCGTATGCAGTCACTCTTTTTATACAGTTAAGTGGGGAAGGGCTATTCATAGTACAATAACCCTTATCTGCTTACAATTTTTGAAGATTCTGTGGTAGATCAAGGTTTTTAAGGGTAGACTAGGCACCATGGGTGGCAATCTTGACTTCAGGTAAGGGACCATTTTAAGAGTTCATATGTACAAATTTTGGACATTTCAGAGCGCTCTTCTCTAGTACAAAATTTTGAGTATTTAGTAACCACAGCAAGAAAAATGGAGAATACTAAGGTAACATTGACAACGGAAAGATAAGGAAAAGAGAGCCTGAATCAACGCCTACTTACGGCATACTTTTAAAATTTCAAAAGTTTTAAACTCCCTACCTAAACTTGAACAGTGAAAATTGTTCGAAATATGCAACACTTAATCTCGGTCGGGTCACTTGTTCGGAGACAAAGGTTTACTTCTGGAGCTCAAAGACTGCGGAGATTTCCTCGTCATGGAAGCATTCTTCTTCTTCAAGCGACGTATGCTTTTCGGAAGTTGAATTGCATGATTTGCTATCTTTTACGCTCTTATGCCATTTTCAACAGATTGATGCTGCTCGCCGCATGTTGGCTGCAAAACCTCGTAATTGGTCGACAGAATCAAGCGGCATACTCAATATTTAATTCGTCAACCTCAGATCCTAAAAGGAAACGGTTACTTCGCTTTCTACATAGAAAGGATTTGTTTTCTCATTAGGCTTATTCTATTAATCTGTTTTTGTATCGCTCGTTTCATTTCAATCATTTCTAACAAAATTGGTACGTTGGCAGTACTGAGCTCTTCTGGAAATATATTCAGCAACTTATTCCCAAACTTACTGATCCATATATATTCCAAATCGGTTTAATGTAGCCTCACGTTTAATAAATGTGCGATTCATTATCGAGCGAAGAAAACTTGAAATATCAGTTGTAAAAGACACATGGCGCGGAAACGCTTGTCTCCAACTGCGTTGAGATTATGCCGATGTCCACCGCTTAATGACTGGGAGCTAATGTGGCCATTAGAGAAATATAGTATATTAACATCGGGGGTTACCTAGCTCAGTTGGTACAGCGGACGCCGCGAAGGCGTGGGTCACGGGTTCGATTCCCGGTAGTGACATTCCTCTTTTTCTAAAGTTCCTTTCAAAATTAATATTTCAAATGCTCTCTTTTGGATGATACTTTCTAACTTCAATGGGTTTTGGATAGATTCAATGGGATTGGATAGCGGGTAGTCCTTCTTTGGCCAAGTGACATGTCGCAGAGAGGTTGGTTCTCAACTGAGTTGGGCTGCATGCCGATGTCCACCGGTGGATGATTGGGAGCTAATGTGGCGACTAAAGACATATGTATGTTAACATCGGGGACCGCATTGCTCCGATGGTGGTGTGCGAGCCGCGTAAGCGTGGGTCCCGGGTTCGAGTCCTATAGGTGACATATTTGCTATTTCCCTCGCGTCTGTTCAGAATTTTAGGGCCGTCAAAGTATGCTTATCTGGAACTGTGGTCCACAATCTTGAGTGTGTGGTATGTCAAGGGGTCTGGAATCTATTAAGGATTGGATTAAATTAAACGAGGACTCAAGCTCCTAGGCCATAGTGTAAAAAGGGTTAGTAAAAAGCGTCATAATAAACATGAGGTTGAATCCCTTGTAAATGCAGGTAAGACACAGATCTGCGCATAGACACAGAAACGCATATTGCTTGATTCGCAAATGGGTCTGTAAATCAACAGGCATGATATGCGGAAGGTAAAGGGTTAAGGACCACCGGTCTATGAAGCGACTAATCCTAAGTGATCATATTCCTTTTCTTAGCCTCTCACATGAAGTGGCTCCACGTTTTGTCTTCAAAATTGTTCACCTTGGTGATGGATATTGTACTAAAAGATAAGATTTCTAATATGGGACATCAACTGAAGCAACAGAAAACTACATAAATCCAGTTTCCCTGGTTTGGATATTCAATAGTTATAAGAACTACCTCGTCTTAAAAGTATTGTTTCGCCTGGGAGCATGACAACTGCTACGATTAGTTACAAACCTTGGAAAAAATGGACGTAATTACAAGCATTTCGCAACAATAACAACCATGAAACTCAACATAACATTCACATGCTTCGCAGTCGATATTTCTTTCTGTCTCAAGCTAATTATGATACAATCTTGGCCTTCATTGATTTCAGTGTTAATTATTACCAGTGAGTCATTATCATTAATCGTACAAATTTCCATATTTGGTCCAAATATAGTCAGATTTTATCCGCACAGGCGTACACCCCGGGGAAGGAGAAAACCAGGAAGCTATTACCAATAGGTTCAAAATTGGTGGTGTTGGGTAACGGTAGTAGCTACTCATGTAGGCCTCAACTATGACAAGAACTGCAGTCAAGGTTCGCACTGCCAAAAATATCTGTGAAGAATTTTCCTAGTAAAGGATATTGTTAATTATTACCAGTGAGTGATTATCATTACTCGTAAAATTTCTATATTTCCATATTTTGTCTGAATATATTTATAGAAAAATAGCATTAATATGGGTTTTGGGGGGATGGGTGGACAACACTATGAGGAACAGGACAGCAAGCATGGCAACTAAACAGAAAGTCTTCAACGAGTATGTGCTACCTGTGATAACCTAAGGTAGTGAGACATGGGCTTTAACAGCAACCCAAAGAGAACCCCTGGAAGTAGTGCAGAGGCAGGTGGAGAGGATCATGTTGTTATCACACTACGCAACAGAAGGACTTACACCTGGATTCGCGAACAGACAGAAGTCACTGATATCAATGCTGTCATCAAAATATCAAAGCACAGATGGGCAGGACATATGGCCAGACGGTGTGACAACCGATGGACCACCAGAACAACGGAATGGACAGCTCGGAAGTACAGAAGATCAAGAGAGAGACCACCAAGAAGATGGCGTGATGAGCTGGAGTACTGCATCGGTCATAACTGGCAACAGATGGCTCAGGATAGGCTAAGATGGTCAAAGTCCAGGGAGAGGTTCCTCAATAATGAGAGATTTACACCCTAATGATGATGGTGATGATGATGATGATGATGATGATGATGATGATGATATTTAGATTTGATACGCACAGGCGTACAACCCGAGGAGAGGAGGGGGGGCTAGGACTCTATTACTAATAGTTTCATAACTGGTGGTGTTCATGAACGGATCTTGCTACTAATGCAGGTGTCAGAAATGACAATAATTGCGATTTCGGTAAGCAATGCAAAGAATATATGTGAAAAAATTTTCCTGATAAAGGATATCGTTAAAATCTGGGAAATCCATGCCAAGACCTCGTTCATATGCAGTGAATAGGTCAGAATCATCAATAAGGGCAGATATCTATTTTTTACGAACACTTGTTTTCATTGCCAAAGGAAAGGTAATGGTAACTCCACATTAAATTGCCGACCGTAAATAGTCTGAAATTCAAGACGTGCTGTGAGGAGAGAATCTTTACAACCATGGCACTTCGACAAATAAATTTACAACTTTAAAATAACCATTTTCGTGTTAAACTACAACAGCTTTGGAGCGAAGGCACCATGAGCATGGGATCTCTCCCGAATAGAGGGCGGGAGGGGGAGGGGGCTACGCAGGCTCATGCCGAACTTTCATGAGATATTGTTATGTTATATTGGCCGATCTTTTATTCAGCTTCATGGATTGGAGTCGCTATATTACCGCCAAATTGCAAAAACACGAAAAGTCGTACGCGAAGGCAAGAGCACTTGGGTCCACCCTCATGTGTAGCATGGATATAAGTTAGTAAGAAATAACTCCATGGAGATTCTTGGGAGGACAAAAGACAGGCTATCTCCCTCCTGGCAATTCAGAGGAAACAGTCCGTCCGTCCCCCCCTTGATCAACGCCTATGGCAGATATTGTCAGTAGCAAGTCTGGCGATTCAGCACGAATTGATCTGAAAAGGGAAGTAAAGCCTCATCATAGCAACTAGGATGGTGGCAAGGACGGGGAATTCCGCAATTAGCAAATTTTCTGAGTTACACAATGTTAAGTTGGAGTGACTGTACGCCGTACAACGATCTGCGTATCGATGGGTAACAGCCCTTTATGTGTATTTTGTATCATCATTTTGTCGTAAGCTACTTTTGTAGGGTGGAAATATGGCAAAGAAGACCAGTTATTTCTTCATATATGTATCCTAGGTAATTGCTCGATATGACATTATTCAAAAATACCTGGGTCATATTACATATTTCGTTATCCTTTCCCTAAATAAAACCTCACACGTACTTCTTTAAGACCATGCTCCTGCAGCCGATTTCCACGGTCAAAATAAGAAAAACGAAATTCGACACGGCCTACGCTTGACAATATATCAATCCTACTTCTAATCAGATTTTCGCCACCGTAATTAACCACCTGATTCTAGAATGTGTAGAAAGACTGATTGTCCAATGCGTTCATAATAAAAGCTCCTTTGACACACAGTGCTTCGCCAATTATATGCATCCCCTCATACGGCCTTCGATTATATGTACCCTGCTGAGTCAAACTTTGGTTATTAGTAACCTGTTTAACTGCGAATCGGTTACCAGCTCCCAGTTTAGCAAGAATTCGACTATCCGCATTTTATACATCTAGATTTAGATAATCAGCAACCCGTTTATTCGGACTTCCAATATCTGCAACCGCTCCAGTTCGATTGCCAGTAACCTATCGGGAATCGACTGCCCGCTCTGAGTTAACAAGAATTCGACTATCCGCATTTTATACATCTAGATTTAGATAATCAGCAACCCGTTTATTCGGACTTCCAATATCTGCAACCGCTCCAGTTCGATTGCCAGTAACCTATCGGGAATCGACTGCCCGCTCTGAGTTTAACAAGAATTCGACTATCCGCATTTTATATATCTAGATTTAGATAATCAGCAACCCGTTTATTCGGACTTCCAATATCTGCAACCGCTCCAGTTCGATTGCCAGTAA
>JAAAKM020004816.1:0-11449 GCA_010016025.2 Alatinidae sp. Z8VKAUB7J3 | reverse complement strand
ATTAGCTCCCAATCATCCACCGGTGGACATCGACATCCAGCTCAACGCAATTGGAGACCAGCTTCTCTGCGCCATGTAACTTAACCAAGGAACAACTGCCATCCGTTCTTTTCAAAACTTACATTTCAAATCCTTCCTTTCTTGATGATACTTTAGATATTTGCAAGAATTACTTTAAAAAGTTCCTAATATTTTCTTAATTCTGAATAATATAAAGCCTTGATGTTCACAAAATTCTCATTTCGACTCTAGATCAAAAATTTTAAAAGTAAAATTATTAGAAGACAATAAATAGGGAAACCTCAACAAATACATCCGCACACTATTTGCATCTGCTTACTAAAGATACGTATACAACTACAAAATATCAAATGTCCTCATTTTTTATCCAGTTTAAGCCTTCCCGTTCTTCAGGGACTTTGATTTGTAAGTTCAAACTGCCGCAACTGAACTCGAAGAAACATACGGAGTTTCCTTTACTCTTATATATTTAACTTCACTCGAATAACATAACAATACTAATATTTCTAACTAATCGATGTATTACAATCGTCTTTACTCTTTCTCGGTTCTCTCTTGGTTCTTAGTTCATGGTTCTTAGTTCGTTGTGCAAAAACGCATGTGTCTCATCTTATATACCCCAAATGACGTCAAGTCACGTGACTGGGTTGAGGCACAAAGTAGATCCCAGACTACTTCCAGATCAGACTTTTTAATCCTACTATTCTTAAGACCCGTATTGTTATAAAACCGATTCTTTTAAACTAGAATACTCGTAGCAGCAAAAGAGTTAAAATTCTTGGAAAAACTGCTGCGCTCCCTAGTTTATCTCATTAAACATATTTCGATAATATCTGCTGTCATCTTGGGTACCAGTACATAAAGCGTACTACAAATTGCATAGTATATGTTATAGCAAATAAAATAGTTATATAATAACTGCAAATGACATAATGTTACATAAGCTACAGGAATGTTTCGATTTTAAGAAGGTCAGAGGGCAAACGTCTTTCATATACAAAACAGAGTCATACATATACATATACTGACAACTTTTGTAAAGTTACGTAGGCCTGTAAAGAAATAATCCGACTACCAAGGAAACAATACTTGTTAGCTTCAGCTCCATTGATACGTGCCTTCGCGTACTTTTTAAAGCCGTACTTTTGATTAAATTACTGTTATGTAAGTAATTTCAAGTGAAATACTTTGAAGTAACGTACCTTTTCAATGGATTACTTATAAGTGAAGTAATTTTTAATGGATTACACTTAAGT
This sequence comes from Alatinidae sp. Z8VKAUB7J3, assembly GCA_010016025.2. NCBI lineage: Eukaryota > Metazoa > Cnidaria > Cubozoa > Carybdeida > Alatinidae > Alatinidae sp. Z8VKAUB7J3. The sequence continues at coordinate 10,172 of JAAAKM020004816.1, read as the reverse complement.
GACGTACGTTTAAGTAAATTACATTTAAGTGACGTACCTTCTAATGTGCTGACATCATAAAATAGGAGTAAGAACATAATAAAACAAATCTAGATTCAAATAAATATCATAAGAACAAAATATTGACTATTAGCCATAAGCAGGGTTCTACTAGCGGGGAACGACAACATGATGACCACCCTGTTTTTCCTCCGTCCGCCTTTATTTCAAGAATAGAAAATCAGTCGGAAGACTCAAATTGAATTTAGCGCTTCTTCCAGCCAGGCATCTGATCAACCCTGAGTAGAACACATAGTAGGCACGAGTGATGTTGTCTGGGAATTTGTGTCAAATGAATATGTGCACTATTTGATCAGTTACTCCTTGGTATCAAGATTGTGCTGTATAATAAATGCAGCTGGAAATATCTAAGATGTCGATACACGAGCGGTGGGCAGAGGGCAAATTGTTTGTGGTGGATAACTAGTTATTTGAATCCGGTAGGTTTGGAACTATAGTTGTAAAGCAAAAGTCAAATACACTTTTGATCTCTTAACATATTTAAAGACTGCCGATCGAGATGCTAAACACATTTGAAAGTTTATCCTAAAATTTTTAGTTGACTAAACTGGCTATTTTTTTATGAATACATGTATGAGAAACGATATATAGCTAAGAAGCTATAAACTTAGCTTATCTATAAACTTGTTTTCAGAAAACGTAATTAGTGGGGGTCGGAGAAGATTTGAACCACACCAAGTGGTAGATATTGTCGTAGTCAATGACTGTGGACTCTTGTTCTGTATCTGAGAGTATTCAGCTTTCATTGGTACTATTGTGGTAGTACAGAGCAATGTCTACAAAAATTAAATCATTAAAAGGCCATTCATTCTCAAACTAAATTTGAGTAAATGTTCTCTTTAATTGCTTACAAACAGGACTTTAATCATAATTATTTGATAATCATTTATGTTTGCTAAATCTTATGCTGTATAATATCCTTGCAAACATAAGAGCATGAAGAGATGAAATTTCGCAGATTATTTTCAACGCAAGAAAATGACATCTACGTAAAGGAAACAGTTTGCTGTTCGCGTAACAACAAGAACAAATCGATATGCAATAGTGCCACTTGTGACATAAACCAAAAAGAGGATATTGCTGTGTTGTGAACTAAAGCAATGATTACGAGGCCGTCTCGTTTTCATTGATTTCTAGATCACCAGACAACCTCGTCACATCTCAAAACAAAAGTAGAGCCGTTGGTTAGAAATCAAAGTCCAGCATCGCCATGAAAACGAGATTAATGCAGTGCAGTTGATAGATTCTTCCTAAAAAATCTTCTTATCAGATATATCTTCTTAACACATCTTCAAAGAAAGCCGACTTTAGTGTCGCCCCAGCCTTTTCTCTATTCGGTGTCGATGCAAAAGCCGACATAAGACAAGTGCAGCAATTCTTTTCGCCGAAGAACGAGTGTCAGATGAAAGAAGTGCTAATTAAGTTAGGGGCTGTCTTTATCTTAAGATTGTTCCAAAATTACAGTTTTTTCTTTTGCCGACAGACACTTGTGTTCCTTCAAGATAAGTACAGGAAAAAGATTTACACGTTAAGTGTCTTGAGCTTGCTCGAGCTAAATGATTCAACTGTTAAGCTCAGTGCAAGCATTGAAAAGTTTTGTCGATGTTATTGACTTCGCAGCGATGCTTTTGATAAGCCTAATAATGCTACAGATCAGGTATAATTATATTTCAGCACACGTCAATGGTGTCGCTATAAGACTGAGAGGGCTCGTAATAGGGCTTTACACCTAAGTTAATGACCAAGTTACACCTAAATGATCAAGTTTGCTTAGGATAGGGAAGCCTGGTGTAGACTATGTACAGAATCTACGGCTGCACTTTGACAAATTTCCCCTAAATTAACGATAACTTAATACCAGGTAGCTTTTGTAGTGACGAGTTTTATACCAGATTTTGCTTTCAATTACAAGGTACCTTATCTAATCCCAGAAGTGTACACAGGAGTTTCCGAGGGGAGGAGTTTCCGAGGGCAATGTAAACCTGTAAAGGTCCCTAGCTAGCCCCCACTCCTCAAGTTGCATCCGCTTTATTAGGTAAATGCTACATAGTGCTTTCATATAAGGTGTTAACCAGGAATCGTATATAATCACTAACATATAAAAGAGATAAGATACCTCATGCAAATTTTCTTGTGCCATGTTCTTTAAGCGATTTAAGCAAATGGGCAAAATTGCACAAAAATTTAGTTCTATACATTTTTCTTGCTTTGATTTTCCTCTTTTCTGTTACCCCGTATGTTCGATAAGTTATAATTTGCTTAACTAAGAGTGTTCAAAAGCCTGGTCTCAAATGTTGGTAACTTTAACTCGCACAAAATTTAGTCGGCCTACGTTTAAGCCCAAAATAGTAAATTTACTCTTGTTCTTTTGCTTTACCCTTCACCGAAAATGGTTTCCATTTGGCAATGTCATTATGTCTACACGCTTTCAAAGCCGTAACAAGATTAAAATGGCAGGGAGAAGGAGGAGAGGGAGGCAGAAAAAAATATTATGCACAACTAAGAAATTTACTGATATCCTTGAATCATCAGGAGCAAATATAGTAACGAAGCAAGATTATAACTTCTTTACCTTTTCTGTTCCCAATGAAACAATATGAACTTTGAAAAGATTTGCATGGAAATTTCCCTAAGAGGCAGGGATTCCAATGCCCCCTGTATAATGTAGCCCTCCCTATCTTTAGATAAATTGTATCCATATTTGCATTATTTCAACTTTATATAGGGACTGCAGAGATGAGTGAAGGGTGGCCAAGGGGCGGGGGTGTAGCTTTCCCAATAATTACAAAAACATTGTACGTACAATGTACAATACAATGTGAAAATCGTGATTTGTGAGTAGAAAGTGACGGAATATACAAGAACCAAAATTATGTCCTGATGCCTCACTGATATATAAGAGATCTTTACAGTACAAGTACAAGGGAGGCTAGACTACTTCCACTATAATCCCCCACTAATTTGCTCCATTTATCCCAGATACCTTCTGTGGCCCCTGTTATAACATATTGAAGGACTACTATTAATACATAGGTAACAAATTCCAAACATAATTGACTTAAGTTGAATTTGCGAAGCTCCGTCGAGCCTGAATTGCTCATCTATCTAAAAATGGTTTGTAACAACTCGATAAGAATTATCTACAAAAAAATCGTTCGAGCTCATTTACGTAGGTTACTCAGGTCCCGTTTAAATCTTTTTGCGAAGTATAATTTACAAGGCCAAATTAAGGTTTTATTTAAGAGTCTTCTTAATTTCATTCACGAAATCTCGTCGATCGGATTCGACAAAAGTCAGCAAGTCGAAATCTCGACTATTTTAAATCTGTTTAGAACGATAAAGATAACTGACAAACCCTTTTTAAAATCCTAACTGTGCCGAGGATAACATTATACCCTGAATCCAAGTCGCGATAACAGGCTGATAGACATAATGAGGCCTAAATTTTATTGCGCAGTTGAACATAGGCAGCATCTTGATACTAGAAACCTTAGGAAACAGATATGATTTCTCTATACCTGAATTATAACATGGAATATGCTCTGTCCATATCGAATTTTTGAGTGAAAAATAGGCAACTTTTGTTGAGGTTGACATTTCAAGTTTGCACAAGATAGTTATTGTAACATCAAATCCATGCTTAAGTAGTTGTTGGTGTATTCGTCTAAGATCATCTGACGCTGTTGAGGTTTGAGTAGAAACGAAAATATTAACATAAACATTGATTAAGGAGGCCTCTGTGCGACTTACCTATCATCAACATTCCAAATCCTCGTACAGCACATTCGTTTCTTTGTTGGCTTACAAATATTACAGGTCGGTTGAAATCCATACTGGAGCCAAATGCAACAACCAAACATCTTCATTTGTATAATTCATGACTCCGTATATATCATAATAGCTACGTTGATGTTTAACTTGCTTGGTTGAAGATGATTATGTGCGTTGGATGGTCTACTCCCAAACCCATCCTTTCTTTACAAAGTTATGAACGATGATTTGGTCGTTATTTTCAAAATTTATAGTATGAATTCGGATGTTACGTCATGTCGTTATGTTGAGGAATTTACGACTCAGTAGATTTTATGAGAACGTGTAGATATCAGCATGCAATTGTCGAAGGCAAGGTAGTCTTTTCTGGTTTGGTATACAGCCGAGTAGTAGTTAATGAGCGCCGACCATCTTCTTGTGTTCAAATCCAAATACTTTGACAGATGATTGCTCTCTTGAGTCTGCGACGGAATGAGTTTGGCTCCTTTGCTTAGATATCATGTTGATTCAGCAAAGATTGGAGTAGTTCTGCCTAGCTTTGGAATCTATAGAACATTTACTGTTTATGATCTTCTGCCATGTGCGATGGCTTGGTCGTTTGTCCTTGAAATTTCAAGTCTGGAACAAAAGGCAGCAGTATATTATGAACATGCAGTATTTACGTCTTAGTAACTTTTGCTCTTTAGAGTACATATCACCAAAACCTCGTAGATTCGACGAAACTTATAGAAGAATAACTTGAGGCCTTAATGAAAGAGATATCTAAGCAGTCTGTTACTTGTATTGCTTGGGCTTCCCGGGGACGCTTTAAGAGGTGATGCCGCGAGAGCGGATTTGCTAAGACTTCGAATTTGAATCAACAGGGAGCTGTTGTCATTCTATTGCGCAAATGGCCGAATCGTGCTTGCCTAAGCCCGTTTGTTTTCACCAGCATAAACAGTATAAACGGTTTCTATTTGTTAGAAAATATTTGTAGTTTTTTTTACTAACTGCCTTATCTCAAAAAGCACTTATCTCAGTATTGTCTTCTGAGCCTCCAGCTGGGTATTACTAAGGCTTTTCTATAAACCAAGTTTGAAATAAATATTAGCCATGCGTGTGATTAATTAATACTATACAAAGAATGATATACTTTCCTTAATTATAAAAAATCCAATACAAATATCGCAATATAACAATAAATTGATTAAATTTGCTACAATGTTTGTCAATCTTTACATGAGGGCCATTAGTTATAAAATATTACCACAGGAAATCAAACTCAAGCGTTGATCACAGGTTTGAGTCTCGATGCTGACATATTTTCTATTTCTCTTGTGATCTTTTAAACTCTCTCTTCTCAATAAGTTATTATTTTAGAATTTTAAGCTGGCTTTAGCTATGATGTCTCCTTAATAGCCTTTTAGAGTTCTAGGAATGCCATTTAGCTACGTTCAACGTTTGAGGCTTTCTAGTAGTGAAAGGAAAGGGGCATTTAAAGCCTCTCGTAACCACGTGCAAACTGTCTCCATGCAGTTCGACCAATAATCTTCTCCCTCTTATATCCCACAAAAGCTGCACCATGTGCAGTGATGTTGCCTTAAAGCAGTGCACTTTTGCATTATGGAATTTAACATTAAAGATCATCTTCTTTCTTTCACAGCGGTTCAGAAAGGTAGAATACCAAAATCACCTCTGGAAACAACGATGGTGGATCATTTTGGAAACTTAAATTCTTCCTTAAACGGAACATTTAATGGAATGAATAATCATCAATCTTTCATGTCCGCGTACACAAACCTGTTGCTACGAGCTGACTCTGTCAGTCGTTTTCAGCAGTTACCAAATATGTCCTTCCCAATGTCTGGAAATGAGCACCTGTACGAAATGGCCGCAAGAATTCTTTTCAATGCCGTGGATTGGGCAAGGAATGTTCCATTCTTCTCCGCCTTATCGGCAAACGACCAAGTAGCCCTGCTGAGAGCTTGTTGGAGTGAACTGTACATTCTCAGTACTGCACAGCACTGTACGACATTCCAAATAAACCCAAGATCACTAGGTAACTTTAACTCTAACAGTATGGATAGTGGAAATCCTTTGGCACAGATGAAACGGTCGCCAGATGAGGGAAGCGGAAACGGGACGAGCCAAGATAGTTTGAAGATGTTCGAGGACCTTATTGAAAAGTTCAAAAGCCTACAAACGGATGCTGCCGAGTTTTCATGCCTGAAGGCGTTGGTCCTGTTTAATCCAGGTAAGAATTACCACAACAGTCAACATTTGCTCCGTTTACGTGCAAAACATGAAGCCAAGAAAATAGAATTTATAAATGTTACTTAATTTCAATTAAATCGGAGGGGGTGTTAAATAAAGGACTCTATATATATCAGTCTTGATTGCTAGTTTTATTCTTCTTTGGGACATTTAATTGTAAGGAAGGATGTTACAATTTTAATATTTGATGGTCACCTGCTCTAATTATACATCACTTGAGTACATCATCTTACAAACACAGCTCAAAGTTAAAAAAGAATAAATGCATACCTGACTTACATTTCCAGACCATGGTAGGCTTAATTTTACAAGTCGAGAGTTTTATGAAAGGCTCCTCCAGCCATATTGTTCACTGTTTTCAATTGCTTAAAAGGTTGTTCAACTATAAATATTGCATAAACAATATGTAAGGACATGGTTAAGAGGGTACAGAAGAGAAGGATGCACCAGACAGGACAAAGTTGAAATTTGGAGTAGTATCATGCTGTAAAAGTCAGTGATTTCTTGTATATTTATGTACATGTATCATGATGGTGATTAACACACGTAATTTAATATGATATTATAGGCCACGTAACTGTTGCCCATTTAAAGACTAAAAATTTAGCCTACAAAAATTAGACAGCCATTTTCTTAACTTTATTATCCTTTATCATCCTTTAAGATCAATGGAAGAGAGAGTAACCAAATTTTGCCATATCTAGTGACAATTGTCACGTCCAAGTGAATGATCTCGGAATACATGCTAGCGTGGCTACATTTTCTCAAGACAGAGCTCAAACTGGTTTTTAACTATTAACGAAAGTCTTGCCTTGCTTGAACTCAACAGGCAAAAGGGAATTATGTTTCTAAACTTCTTGATGTTCCTTTGTAATGAACGAAAACTCAAAATTGCTTACTCTTATGACTCTTATTCGTTCCACTCCCATCTTTTTGCAGTGGTTGTACGTACTAAAGTATACACGTACGTATGCACACCTACAAAGTAATATGAAAAAATCAGTTAAAAAAAAAGTTGAAGAATGTATTACAGATATAAAACATGCCACAACTGGAATGACATTTATTTTATCAATGCAAATGTCTAGTATACATTCCTTACGTTTTCACACCCGTCATCAAACTGAAATTAGCCAAAGATCAACAATGCTTATGTAAATGGAATTCCATTATATAACATAAAAACAACCTTTGCAGCAGTTGCTTGTATGCACATACATACCTGCATAAATACATACATACCTTCATAAACACACATACATCTATCGATCTATCTATCTATCTATCTATCTATCTATCTATCTATATATATAAATATATATATATATATGTATATATATATCTAAATAAACACATACATCCGTGAATAAGGAGTGATAACACTGAACACCGCCTTTTCCCAGTCACTTTAGCTTTCGTGTCTTGTACTTGTAAACAGATTTGAAATTTCAGATAACTGAAGTAATATATATTGTTGGTTGATGGTCAATGGTATATTAATGTGTTATATGTTCAACTTAAATACAACAGCTCATGGATCAACAAATATACACACACACGCACATACACACACACACACACACACACACATATATATATATATATATATATATATATATATATATATATATAAAGTGCACGTTGGTGGTAGACGATCACTATAGATGTGTAAGCCAAGTAAGGAGACAGGTTTTATATATATATGTATATATATTACACTATATATATCAAATCTATGAACGCTCTGCAAATTTATGTATAGAGAACTGTATTTCTAGTGTCAGCGACGTTTTAGCGTTACACTATACATTACACTATATATTTGTAGAGATCGACATATTCATCATATATGTAATACATACCAATCTATAAACACTGCTTTACATATGTATGTATATATGTATATGTTAAGTAGAACATAATACTAAAACCTAATAAAATATATAAACTAAAGCATAAGCGTTGCGACCAACGTCTTCGTTAGCACTATATAAATATATATATATATATATATTAAATGTAATAATAAAATTCCATTGATACTAGAAATGCCGTGAAATTCTTCTATGTTTTCTAAATTAATATAAAATATCACGAGAGAACGAAATAAACAACCTTTGAAGGACTTTTTAATCGATTCTTCATCGTATACTAATTGTAACTGATCGCAACACTTTACAAAGTTTGTTTATTTAGCGATAATCTACATACTTAGTGCAAGATAGCATGAAAATGTGAAGGATATTAGTATCTTTATTAATTTTAATTTTAATTTTTAATAAATGTTGATATATATAGAGAGGCTCACAGAAAAGTAGATAATTTTTACTTAATTCTTAATTCTTAAAACTTAATTCTTCTTATAAGAAACGAAGTGCTTGGGACCGCCAAAAGTCAAAAAACGTACACCAATGTACTTAGGACCTATTCAAAACTTTAAGATACTTTTGCAAACTAGCGAGATATTGACGTGAAGGAACCTGATCTTAGTATTTCTAAATACGTCTCTATTCAAATCTCCAGCATTGCCTTGATGTTTGCAATGTACAATAGATGTGTTCTCAGACTTGGCCTTTACCAAAAACACAGCTACTGGGCCAGGTCGCTTCAAGTTGTCTGGAAGGACTTCCAGTGAATAGTTGTTTCCTTCTTCCAAGGAAATCCTTTTATGAAATGCCATCTTGAACTTAAGTTTCATGATTTATTATTGGCGTGCTTTTTTCTATGTACAACTGCTGCGATTTTCTTCAGACACGAAAGTTTTCCTGCAGTGCTTTGTTGGTGTTGGTTTACTTTTTATTCCACAAATATACAGAAGAAATTTTGCTCGATTTCTTATTAAAGATGCAGGTAGTTTACTTGGCTGTTTATCTCTCTATAAGTCAAACTCTGGTCTTCGTGTATTGAGTAGCCTACTGTTATAGCTAGTGTCAATAAATATTTTGCACTATATGTACGTATCTATATATCTATGTATATATGTATACGTTTCATGTACATTGCTCTACATATTTGTATTGCCAACCCTGGTAACTAATGTCATACACTATAATTTCCTATATAGTGTTTAGGTATATATATATATACCTATGTACATATAGCTGTATAGGTAATGTGCTACAATCCGTTAACAAATACACCTACCTTTCCATTCATTCTAACTGGCCTGCCAGCCTACGACAACACGAACAGACACGCAAATATAATTTACTGAATTGCGTTAAGGACGCCAAACGTAATGTTTCATTATTGACTTCTGGTCTGAACCACGTACCTAAACACATCTGTGAATTATGCGTACCTCAAGATACCTCAGTTAAAAGATACGTATCTACGAAGATATTCCACTTACCGTTCTTTTCTCCTCGGAGATAAGAGCTGTAAAATATGCCACGGCTGGAATCTGCTGGAAGCGATCACCTGTGTCTAAGGGCTTGGAGTCATATTGTAATCCGTAAACTTTATGTTACATAATTTTCATACATCCATCCCTTTCCTTGCTTTCTTTATTATTGGATATTATTTTCACAAGATCCTATGTTTTCATGGGTCTTCAAAACAAAATACCGACCTAGAACGGAGCAGCAAAAAGATTCCAGATAAAACATTAGCCTAAACCATATTTACATCTCAAGAAACAGCTACCGATTCAACAAAGTTAATTTAGTCAAGTATCTCCTCTTCTCATTTCATATTTTGAAATTCGGATTTTACCCAACCTAGGTAATCGGCTGGGATGTTAAAAAAACCACACTACATGCTGTATGTGAACTAAGAGCCAAATAAAAAATCGGTACCCATATACACTACTCTCCCAAAAGTATTTGAACGCTAGCAACTAATATGGCGTCAATCGAAAAGGCAAACGAATGTCAGCAACATTTGGTTTGAATTTGAAAACATATAAGAGTAAGGTTTCCAGAAAAACAGATTAAAATAAATATAATGCCTATTCATTTGAGTGTGTATAAAGCTAGTATTTGCATAACTTAGAAAATCTTTGAAAATTTCTCTTTCGATTGGTGTAAGTTTGAACGAAGAAACTTATTCGATCGAATAATTATTGTTCAATCAATCCGGGTGTAGAT
>JAAAKM020004814.1:0-11449 GCA_010016025.2 Alatinidae sp. Z8VKAUB7J3 | reverse complement strand
TTAACGTGGAATACGTCGCTCCCTAGAAATCTTAGCATAAGGTATTGCGTTTATTCTTAGGTTGTTCTTAATCAAATAACTACGGCATTTCCCATTCCCATAAGATGACTAGCTGCAGCGCGTCTCAAGCTTGAAACTGACCTTGTATGTCTGGATCATCCTCAGGTGCTTCATAGTCATCCTTGGTTTCACCATCCAAGTTCTTGCCACTATTTATTGTCAACAAGATTCCACGTAGAACCTAAGGAGCAATAAACACAAGCCGAAGGCCACTGCTCAAATAAGAGGCTCCTGAATAAAAATAAATAACCTGGTCAAGTCTAGTTCGAGTCAGGTGTCTATGAAAGTGCACTCAGTTAGCTGCACTCAAGTACATACAAGGATACCCGTAAATGAATAAACGAAACATGAAGTAATGACGTAGAAGCAATGAATGGCTTCTTTCATGAGTTCATAGGAATTCCGGAGTTAAAACTCCCTTTAGAAGAGAGAAAGAAACTAATGCATGGGTATTAAGCTAAACCTGCAAAATGTGAAACTTTAATAACGTAACTATGCACAAGAAATCATCTTTTAAATGCTATTGCAATGAAAAAATTATAAAAAGGTAATCAGACAGAATAATATCAAAAAAAGAAAAATTATCAAAGGCGGAAGCACAGTCCACTAAAAAACCAATCAAAAAGAGGTTTACAGGACACACTGTGAGGATACGACAGTGTGACACCAGAATGAAGCATCAACGTTGGTATAGTATGGGAAGATAACAGCAGACGAGGGCCGACGACCTAAGACAATGCACTAGTGATGTTGCCTGACGGCGAACGAGATGAAATGAATAAAATAGAGCACATTTAAGGCATTGCCAGCTAAGCGTTAAAACGAAGAAGACATTTATATGGCTACGTTTTATGTAACGGCATTCACATCAACATAGTTGTACAGAATACAGTGTTCACCAACCCCGATATACTAAGTCTCCCACATAAAAGCATATTTTATACTTATTGTTGGGTATTTGTGATATTTCAACTAACATTTCAAGGTGTCATACCTCAAGCTCTGCGTCTTTGGCATCTATCTGCTCCTCCAAATTCTCTTTCTCCTGTTCCTTCTCAGCTATAAGCTTCTCGGTATCCTTAAGCCTGTGAACGGAATCATTGGTAAGAAAAAGTGAGGAAAAAAATTTCGTTAGTTAAATAAATACACAGAGAATCAAAATTTATGTATTGACAGCTGCGTAGATAACAGTCGTGAAGACTTGCACACTCTAAATTCTGTTGATGAGAAAATTACGAGTTTTGGTAAAGTGTGACCACTGGCAATCTGTTAACGGTTTTCCATACGGCAGATCATCATCGGTTGCTGAAACAGAATCATAACGGTCTCTCTTCATAACCAAATCAAAAATTCACTTGGGGACATATAAACAATCACTCAAAGTTCAAGTTTGCCGGCTGTAAATTACAATATATGGAACTGTGGTAAACCAGAAGAGAGTAATTTACGGGCAGAGGCAGAATTACTTGGTGCTGTAGGTAATAGGTATTAAAGTTTAAATAACAATAATGAAAGTACACGTTTTACTAAACAGAAAGTAATTGAAGGGGGGGACCATTTAACACACAGTCCTATAATGTCCAGCCAAGATGATGAAGAAAAACTACGTGAATGATAGCAACGCATCCATTTCGATACGCCTAATTGCAAAGGAGCCACTAAATACCTAAACAAACGGGTTCGTTACGTCTTAGAAAATGAGCTGCATGGGTCTCAAAGTCTTTGCGAGATCAGAATGTGGTATTCCTACGGTATGGGAAAGCGGCTTATTAAACAGGCTTCTTCTTGCGAACGGCCATGCTGTACAATTCTTTTCCTCGCTGCTACTATTATTCTGACGTTTACTCTTGAAAGTTAAGACAAATGCGATTCTTTGACTTCTGCTCCTCTACGTTTTATGGGTCTACTTTCCTTCCCCATTAACGTCTTTGTCTCGCAACGCAAGTCTACACCTCGAAGTAGCAATATTTGACAGATGTGGAGTGAAGACATATAAAAATATGTAAAAAAGGTACGATTATGTACGATTGACTATTTTTACAAGTCTCGTACAAAACGCACCTCTCAAACACGTTCTGTTGATAATGACAATTAGCTTCCTCACAAAAGGTACATTACAACGCTTTTCTCGTTTACTCAAAACAAAGTAAGCGTGATCATTGGCTGACAGAACTCTTTAGCAATATGTGCACGTTCTTGAAAGCAAATTGTAATATTTTGTAGATTTACATAAAATGCATACATTACCTGCTTTCTAAACCGGCCTGCTCGTCTGTTAACTAGAAAAAAGGTAAGACTCAATTCAATCAATAAGATGTGCATGTAAAGAAATATATGCGACATGGGACATATTACTAAGTGCTGCATTTACAACTTAAGATTCTAGAATTTTTCTGTCTGTGTAATATTCACGTTCACAACATAAGTATATCTGCATGGTACACAGCACGAATCAGCACTAGTCAAATAGGAAGTAAATCAGAAATATTCCTTCTAACCACTGCACAGAAATCGATACTGATATACCAAGAGACAACTAATATAAAGCGACAAACGGTGTTCTTTAATGACAAGACGGTCTTTCCTTGAAATTCGGTAACAAAGGACATCATAATGCAGAAGTAAATAATACTATTAAAGAATTGTTAATCTACCAGAGTATCGGCCAGAGTGGATATCGATAAGGCTGCTCATGAATAATGAGTTTTCGAGAGAAGCTGAAAATCTAGCAACACGCAAGGCTTGAATAAAAAAGGCAATTTATCACAGTATTAAGTGGTACAGCTTTCACGGCCGTAACAAGTGATTGCTGTCTCAAATATAATTAGTAAAGTAGTTTTTGTTTGTTCTAGTAGCAACTAGGGAAGAAAATTAACATGTGGGCATTCTCTGATTTCAACGTATCTATTACTTGCAAATATGTACTTTACTACTTCTCTGTGACTGGTTACCTTGTGTAATTACACTGAATAATAAAAACCATGATAGTGAAATGATACGAGATGGATGCTAACTAGAACGCTGTGAGAGGTCGTTGTTGTTGGAATCCCACATATCGACTTACGTACAATATTACATCAACATTCTAGAATGGCATTGCCAATTCTTTACCCTCTACCTTAGTTTTAAACTCTTCCAGAGTCAACTTTTCCTGCTCCATGGTGCCCAGCATTGTCTGCAGATTTTCGATCTCGTTGTCTTTCAGAGAGAGTTCCACCTTGAACTGTACCACAAACAGAATAGCGACAGCGTTAAACAAAGCACTAACGTTGGCGAATGTACAAAGCCATTCTCTGAAGTCAGAACCTTTGACAGAAAAAAGTCTGAAACTGATACGTCAATACTGTTAAAGAGGGGTTTCACAGAGGGGTCTCACTAAAATGTTTGCAAACATAATCTGCAATACTTCAACGTTCTGTTGCACATCAAAAACCGTAGCAGAAAACTGCCTCGGTTCTACGTTTTATCTTCAAAAATTGCAAAAAGGAAGATGCGTTTTACATAGACATGCTACCTTAATGGCATTAGATACTCAAGCCTATCAACAATTTTAAGGGGTGTGTACTGGTTGTGCAAGTCAGCAATATATTGTGGACCTAGTATAATGGTAAATAAGTAATACAGCTTCAATAAATACTTTCAATAGCAAAACAACTGGAAAGAATTGCTCTTAACGGAACAACACAACACAAATAAACTTTACAATATTTTTATCCGCGGGAAACATAAAAGCAAAGGTCTATGCATATGACGAGTCGCTACGAACGCTTCATTCACCTCACATGATAATACGATATCATTGGCTTTGCTTACAAAACTCGGCTACACCCCTTCCTGTACATTGAAGATTTCTATTGGCATACTAAAACCTGTTTACACAAGAGCAACTATTTACCTCTTCCAGTCGTGATGTCAGTGACGAAGTAGTAACCATTTGATCTTCGATTTCCTTCTGGTGCTTTGATGCCTGCAAAATATTTTACAGAATCGCAAAAGTAAACGTAATCTTAAACGGAGGTATTTTTAATTTTGAGAATCGTAAGCATTCTTTTGGATGCACTTGAGACAAATTCGACCAGATATTGCTGAGTAAATACATGGTAATAGCTTAAACTCGATGAAAATACCCAGATTAGAATGATTTAGTCATATAAAAAATGCACTTGTTGCCGGATGGAACATTCATGAAACATGCAGTATCTTACATCAATGTCCTGATGATTACCTAGCATTTCTGTGAGACATAATCATTGTGATGTCTGTTAGCATGAAGGACCAGTAGTGCATCCTGGGTATGTGGTCAGGTGTACTCAGTTGAAATCATCTGGTCATCACTAGCAGACTTTGTGACTCCGACTCAGACTCAATTTTGAGATTCGGTGTTATTGTTGATGGTCTGTGGAGTGATTTTCCATCTCTCAGGCGTACGGAAAAAAGTTCACAAGAACCATTTGCCAACGATACAATTACCTAATATCGAACCCAAGGTGATACTACCCCTAATTATGGGAGCGACCAGTTAGTATTCGCAACTTTCAAGGAACGTAAGAGAACACAACATAAGAGGCAACAAAAATTTATGTTAATACCACATACTATAATTTGCAATATACACAGTTTGGTTGACAAGAGTCGTTCGGTCCGCAAGAATCTCCTGAAGAACCCGATTATTCAACATTTCACAGAAAGCATTAAGTGTACATTAACGGCCCAAACGATTACGGTCGCATTATTAGAAGTCACTACATCTCATGAATTAAAGTGAAACATATGTCCTTTCATCAAACGTAAGTTCTTTTATACGACTGAGCGCAAAGAGAGTACCGCAATGTCAAGACAAGGCTGTTCTTTTCATTTCCCTCCCAATTATAAACGAAGTCACTTACAACAAGGTTGGCGGCTGCTATCTCCCGCTCTTTCTCGTCAATTAGTCGCTGTAAAGCCTCTTGTTCCTTGAATGCCGCTGTAAGGTCATTTAGGTTTGCTTCAGCGATTCTCTGCGAATCAAGATATTGGCAAATATGAGAGTAATAAACCAAATGGAAAACATAAGACGAAACAACGCTCTGCTGTGAAAATTTTACAAACCAAAGGTACTTTTTAACCCCAACTCGAAATTAACAAAAAGCAAAGTTCAATGGAAATAAATATTTAGCCAAAAAGCAACACACAAAGATGACTCAAAGCCAACACAGAAAGGCAGGTAGGCGATGAGAATGGTTTACACCTCCCCCATTTTAACAATTCATTGATAAAACTATCTCCCACTAGAGAAACACGTTGAGACGTACAACATCATACGAGCTATAAAACAAATTTCAGTGAGATGAAGAAACATTGACATTTCGAAATATCTTTTTCGTTTGTTGTAAGGTGTGCAAGACGTGTAGGTAAATCTTGAAAACCAATATATTCGAGAAATACTGTAGCACTACGGCGTGCGTTATGGCACCAAAGGTAGTATAAACTAAACTAAGTAAGCTGCATGATAGAAAATAGTCTATCTAAATAAATGATTGTCAAAATGAAAATTGACATTGAAAACTGAATGCGACGACGCCTAAACGGTAGTGCGGTAATTACAATATTTATTTGAAATTATGGAAAGGCACAGATAAAAATAACGAAAACGTGCGATGATCTTTTTAAGTAATGGCAATAAAAGATAAACATAGAGTGCGTTATCCTTTGAAAGAAAACTACGTGAGGCTTACGAGGTGCAGTAAGATGCATGGCAAATGGAAGGTCAAGATAAAGTTAATCTTACTAGGTATGTTAAATTAAATAGGATGGTGTTGGTGGCATATGTACAAATGCTGTTATTTAATGAATAATTGCTTATCATTAGCATTTGATGTAGTTCACAAGTTATATGTAGTCTGTTTTAAAGGTGCTACAGTAACTAGGGCATGGTACATTCATGCTTACTAACTCATTGAAAATGATTATACCGATGGAATAATGAATCAGTGAATTTAATGATGATGATTACGTGAAGGAATCTTGACTTTAGTGACAGGGCTTCCGTGACCTCATGAATGCTGATGGTCCTAACAGCTTTCCTCTGGAGCAAGTTTGACAAAATTAGAAGAAAAGTTTAAAAAAGTTTAGTTAGATATTTGACGGACATGGTGCTATCAATTATTTAGAGTGAATCCTGAGAAATACCACAGTGGCAAGTTAACGCAATATGACTAATACCAGTTTGCAATGGGTCCTGTGCGATCCTTGTAAAGTGAAAATGGTTTATCCTGTTAAGTTAAAACCAATGACAACTGCTTTCCTACAACATGTACTGCCACTTAATATCACGTACCTCTTAATGCGGTCAGTAATAATGCGATCGTATCGGGTATCAGAGAATATCAGATATTCCTCTCCCTCTACTTGGGAGATTGGGATTGTATCAACTATTTAAAACAGTGTGAACTTGAGACTATGTGTGCAAGAAGACCTTAGTTTCAACATTGTTACATATTTACTTGCTATCAATAAGTAATGTGGTGATTCAGTTAAAGATAGGAACAACGTATTCAAGATTATACACGTGTATATACATATATTATATACATGTTCAACCTACTAGAGATACTTCCCCCTGTTCATCACTAGAAAAGGTAACCTTACTTTAAAAACGATCATAGGGCCAAAACTTTGGAAGATTTTCTTTACTGAAAAGGGTAGTTAATGGGTATGTGGGAAATGCAAGGGTACGTTTAAAGCGGTGCATAAAGCAATGATGTCCTCTAGCCCATTTATACTGATGCTCAAGGCATTTCACGTTCCATCACATTGCACCTTCTACGTTAAACTTTATCTCCCTGACTAGTCATCATAGCTACAGTGATCAATACTTGGTTTTACCACACGCAAGTTTAAGTACGAAACAATGAGTAAATGCAAGGTTAAATGTTTTTCGGAATGTCCCAGAACGCACACCATCCTTAATTATTAATACGGCCGACTTTCGGTCGTTGCAATAACACTGTTTGAATTACGGCATAAAACTAATTGTAGATAACAAAATGTCAAAGTCATTGACATCGCTGAAGTAGTTAATGATGAATGCTAGAATAATCTGAAGTCAGGACTTCAACGTTTAAATACCAAATACTTTCTTTTGACAACTGTACACAACCATTTATTTACGAATACCTGCCAAACAGTTCATTGTATAACAGTGATATCAAAACATACCTGCTCCTTCCGTACGTCTGTTTCCAGTTCTGCTATTCTATCCTTCAATTCTGTCATCTGATTTTCAGCTTCATCTCTCTGTAGAAAATATAATCAAATTATTCCAGTGAAACAAACTTTTTACCGAAAATCTTATCGAAGGCACTTCTTTGCAATATTTTTAAGTAAAACCTACAGCACACTGAGAATTGGTGCACAAAAGTTTAAGCACAGCAGTTGCCAACTCACTGCGTTAATGGCAATTTTTATACAACATTTAGAAACTTAACGTAAAAAGACTAACTTAATTAAAGTTGAGCGCTAAATTTGGATAATTTATAATCAAAAGGCAGCTCTTATCACCAAACGTTTTCATGGGTTTACAATCAACTTAATCTAAAATTCTTGTATATAGAAAGAACATGATCATTATGTCGAAATCACGATAACAATAAATGGGCCATAAAATACTAACCTGTTGTCGTTCCTCTCTTAACTTCACTTTCGCATCCTCTACCTCTTTCCTGTATTTGTCGCAATTCTCAGATGCTATTTCCGCACGCCTGATGTATGATTTCTCCACATCTATAGACAAAAAAGCTTATACGGTACACCATGACTTTACAGTTTGGATCAATAAAGGAAAGGCCTTCTTCCTTCTTCAATTTGAGATAGCTAGCATTTGGCAAAGATGATATTTTAATCACAGAAAGATATGCCTCGTACATTTTATCGGCAAATTTACGCTTGATTATCAGAAAGATTGCACTGGTTTCAATTTTTGTTTAAATTGTCATCTGTCATGACCGAGGTATCTTCATTCATGGTCAACCGTAGACGGGGTCTAACATTAACTGGAAGTGACATATTGCGTATGCTACCTCTGTTGCCGCATAATTGTGCTGCTTGATTCTAAAGTTGTAACAATTAAAGTGATACCATCCCTCTGACTACTTATTGCCCAAGATCACTTAATAATGAGCAAGTAAAAAGTTGACTTCCCCATTTATATTACTCACGAGTACTGCTTTTCGGTGTTGGGAATGCATCGCGAGGCTTTCCCATGCTATCAGTTGTCCACTCCTTGAAGGTATTACCTTGTTTCACGTTATAATAAACATATTATTAAAAGTGAAAAAAAGTACGTGAGTAAGTATCGGTTATCATTTTGTCCATTGTAAATTATAACTATGTGCCAATGCCTTCTTGTGCACTGGGGCACACTTCTGCACAAAATAGGATACTTAGTACATGTTTCCTACCTAATCCTGCGATAGATTTACAGCACTAACATTTATATCCGAACCATATATTTATACGTACCGCTTCGCATTTTGATTGGCTTATTTCTCGTCAAAAGATAAACACCAAACTGCCAAAGAGAAGGGAGTTACATTTATAAAGGGAGAAGTACAAAGTACGGCAAGCAATGTGAATATCGACTACGTGGAAGCCAGAAAAGAAGCAAGGCAGTGAAACCGGCAAGTATATTTTGTGATAACACAAGCAATAATAAAAAGGGGCTAGGAAAGGGCGCAATACTAAGAGGTAGTGTTTAAAGGCCTTGCATAGAAGATATAACAAAATAAAACAAATTTCATATATCCCAAAAGACTGGGCCACAGAATCGGGGAAAAGCAGAATTGTGGCTAGAGTGAGCTCCATTTGAAGTTTCGTTACGGAAATTTTCCTACCATGTAAACAAGTAACTACATTGGATTTGTTTTCGTAATGAGGTTAAATTTTATCTTCCTTGCTCGAAATTTGTCGATGTAATGTCAGACCAACTAAAGGTAGTCTCGTTCGCATGTAACAGAATCTTGGTATGTGAACTTCTGAGTAGACGAGTTTGGCAAACAAAGTAATTACACTTAATCGCGGTTGCTTTTAGGAACTTACTGTGTAGAAATCTGCTAATGTATTGAGTCATAGTGAACACCAAAAACCTCGTTTGCAATTTTTTTTTGCACAAGCGCAAAGTGAATTTATTAAGAAAAAAGGGGGACGAGTCTTCCCTCTCTGCTTTCCCCTTGTTCTGTAGCTGTGGCATTCACAGCATGTTTTTCGGTCATAAATTCAACTTGTCTCTTAAAACAAGTAACTTCCTTCGGCCTTCGTATCGCACTGCTCCAGAAAGTGGTCTGTCACAGAGTATTCATGTTCACACAAACTTGAACAGGTGGACCGTCATGTAAGAAAACGTATTGAAATTGGCCAGGATGGAAAGCTGCCCTCATATAAGTTACGTCATATAGATGCCGTACATCTTCCATATCATCTATCCTTTTATGATACAAGTCAACTTGGTAATGACCGCTTATCACGCTTGCTCCTATTAACAGTCTAATGGCAAACCAATCAAGTAGTCAGACAACTACCTGACCAAGAAGCAACTCCATAAGGAAAACACAAGAAATATCTAAAATTAGGGGAGTGAAGGAGGGTAGTTGAGAAAGAACGACGGAAATAATGGGAACAAAAGTATGACAACAGAAAAGAAAAGCTGCAAAAGTAAACATTGGCTCAAATACAAAGCAAGAAAGTAAACGAGTGTGTAAGACTGATATTAATGTAGCATGAATATCCAGCAACTACTGGGATAATCAAGAAATCTATTTTGCAAAAGTATTAGCATGTACTCACCCGAATCGATGGCGATACTAACAATGGATACAACAACATAATGAACAGTATCGTTCCAAATCCAAGCGAGTAATTCCCATCAATGCAAGCTAAAGTAAAATCGAAAGCCTGGGAAAAAGAGAAAATATCAATTTAGTCCATTTAAACAACCTTTGCCTGAGGAGCAAATTAACTAGGTTGCGTCCCTAAAGAACATAATATCCAATACTTATATAGTGCCTTTCTACCGACAGTTCTGCAGCATATGGGTTTGTCCAGCTGACCCAACTAACCCTTTGACTTCATCGTTCCTTAACTGCTTAATATAATACTGTCCCTTCCCATAGTGTGTCCAGAGGTAGAAAAATTTTTTTATGAAGTTTTTCAAACTGCTCTTAATTTGTATTTTCCTAAAAGTGTAGAGAAAATGTGAACCAACAAAAAAAAATTTTACATCCATTAGAAGTTGAGAAGTTTGCGTAACGCCTATATGTTATTGGTGTTTTTAAAACTCATCTTCTCTTATATATATTATTGGCATTCACCTAGGTATAAGCACTAAGTATATAAAAATCTTTAACGTTTCTTAACTGTTTGAAAACTATAGTACTAAATTTGCTTAAAGCCTTGCATTAGATTAGTGTCGAGTCAAATTTAATTCTCCAACTAAATCCACGATAGGTCCATGAAAATTAAGCCGTCTAAAATAACCAGTCACATTTGTGTTAAACTCGAGTCACATCAATGATGCCCTCTTCGATAACCCAAAACAAGTTCGAGTGGCTTTTGTCGAGCTAAATTTAATTTTTTCCATTTTTTGGCTTTATGGACACACTGTGCTTCCTTCATACTGATCTCTAATCGTACCTCATTTATCAGTGGCATAATGCTTCAACACGTGTGTACTATTGTAATACAACTGTAAATAAGAGAAAACACACTAGTTACCTCATCCAGTCCAAGAAGACTTCCTGGAGTTTTTAAGACCACAACGAAAGCTTTCAGCAACACGCAGATCCAATCACTCACCGACTGTAAAATTCTAATAAGGATGTTGGGCTGTTTGTCACTACTTGGTTCTCGTACGTCTACATCTCTTGAACCACGTTTGATCTTGACTCCTCTCAAAGCATCACAAGCTTCCAAATGAGGATGCTCATGGCACAGAGCTAACAGTCTATCAC
This sequence comes from Alatinidae sp. Z8VKAUB7J3, assembly GCA_010016025.2. Classification (NCBI taxonomy): domain Eukaryota; kingdom Metazoa; phylum Cnidaria; class Cubozoa; order Carybdeida; family Alatinidae; species Alatinidae sp. Z8VKAUB7J3. The sequence goes on along the minus strand of JAAAKM020004814.1, from coordinate 407 downwards.
CAGGATCCTCGTGTCCCTGTAACAAAAATAACGGGTTTATGATTAGAAGAGGGGAGGGTTAGGTTAGACAAAATGTTGTTTAAATACGTTACTAAACCCAAAACGCTCGTTTGGCCATAACAACCTTGGTGACGTGGGGCAACGATATTCCTAATAGTGTTTTCATAATGCCGGGCTAAAAACATCTACACTGTTGGAGGTATCACGTATGATGTTTCAAGTACTTGGGATTAGTAGCATATAATTTTTGGAAAATCGAATTGGAATCCAATAGAAAAAATTTCCTCTACAAAACGTTCGTTCATTACATTTAACTAATTCGTGTCCCTCTCATACAGTTATCAAGTCCAATCGATTGTACGATTCGGTACGACAAAATCGCCGGAAAAGTTAAAGAGAGGAAAATC
>JAAAKM020004810.1:0-11452 GCA_010016025.2 Alatinidae sp. Z8VKAUB7J3 | reverse complement strand
TTTGCGCAGTTGGCCGCAACAAATTTTTCAACAAGGTTATCCTGACGGTCCTAAGATGTTTTCTTCAAAGGTTTGCCGTTAGCGACAAAAATTTAAACTTGTGGTAAACGTAGGATTTTAGAGCCTAAAACTTTTATAGAGCCCAACATTTTTCTTCTGGATAGATTGAAAGTACTTCATGATTTGTATTAAAAACAAGTTGCACATGTTGGGTTGCTTACGAATTCTGCGAAATACACCGACTGAAAAATTTCAGTTCTGGGGCGTTTTCTTAAAAAAGTACTGAAAGAGTAACCTCCTGAGTATCAAAGTCACTACTATAAGCATTCCAACAATCTCTTACGTTTTAGTACGTGTAGAGTACTATCATGTATATCTGTCATCGAGGTAATATGGAATGTTTTAAAAGATTAAGGGAGCGTTGAAGATGGATTCAAGTCAACAATCTATAAGTACTTCAGAATTTTCATATCAAAATGTCCATCTTCCTCAAAAGTATAGCAGACCATATATGTCCTGAAAGTAAATCTGAAGCAGAGTTCAAAAGTAGAAAAGTAAATGTGATAAAACTGTTAGCAACACTAATTTACAGCGCCTTAAATAGGCAAAAATGAATAAAGTAGAAAATGTAAACAAAAGAATATATGGGTAAGAAAATTGATAATTAAACTGCTTGGAACTGTCATGAAATTGCTGTAGAATTTCTAGATTATATATTTGTAACTATCAGTTCTTTTTAATGAAGAGAAGATGCACCTTTTACATTTGAGCTGTGAGCCATTTAAAAGGATGTCAGAGGAAAACTGGTATTGCTCCCACAACATCAGAATTTAGTTACACTTTTGCTCGAAGCAGCACTGAGAACTTTGAGAAGTATTTTGTCTGGCGACCATAGTGGCAGCACACTCAGTCGTACACGGGCAACTTTGATATAAATGGAAATCTTGCAATAATAGGCTGCAGGCTGCTCAGGTAATTAAAAAAAGATGAAAATCATGCAGGGGTTGTCTGACTTTTAAATTGTTCCTTAGTCCGGCCAAAGAAAGTGAATTTTAAAAATGTTAAGCGGGCTGCATCAAAAACGATCGTGGACCGCATGCTTGGGCCGCGGGTTGCTCATCACTGGTGAAGGGTGTGCAAAATATGTTTATCATGCATCAAATTAGTCAAATAGTCGCTTCTCTGGCCGGTACTTTTTGTAACGTCTGATCACTGTACAGCGTCTAGTGACTATTCCCTATGTGTATGCGAAAAACGTAGTAGCTTAACTACAGATGCTTTTGCTTATTGTTATATTAAGTTTTTTTCAGACTAAATTCAAAAAGTCCTTTTAGATATGTAACACCTAGAGTGGCAAGAAACTCCCTTGTTTTAGTATGTCCCCATTGTATTTGTAGGTGAAATTTCGGCTAAGAAAGATTCACCACTCATAGCTTTGACCGCCTACTCATAGTTTGGGATTTTGCCTGGTATCCATTAATTTAAGAGATATCTCGGAAAGCATTTTAAAAATTTAAGCAAAACTTCGTATGTACATCAAAATATGTTTGTGGGCCCTGTGGTTAAATTGGTGTCAAGGGATATAAATTTTTCGTTAGTTTTCAAACCCACAAATGAGACTAATATCATGTTAAGATTGTGTTTTCATACGAAAATAGGGTAGTAGAGTTTCTAGTCAGCCCATTGTTCAAGGTGGTTTTAGCAGGATGTAAAACCGGATGCCCCCCCCCCCCAAAAAAAAAATGTAGCCTTGCCCCCCCTCCAACGTGAAGTGCTGGCTACGGGCCCGTTTCACATGGTAAACGTGACTCCTGGACATATCGATTTCTGCCAATGAAAAAGTAAAGTTCTCGTTCCAAACCTCTTGAGCAGAGTTCGCCAGTCCCACACACGTATACCTCGACTTCATTTTAGAAGCGACGCATTGGCAACAAAAGAAAATGAGGACATAGACGTAACGATGAATATACAAAATTGGTCAGTGTGTAGTTAATGATGAGATTTTTTTTAGTTAAAGATCATTGCCAAATGTCGGTATTGGAAGGTAATTTCTCTTAGATTATTCAACGCCTATCAGTAACCTATTATCTCGAGTTTTACCTGCCTCTTTCTGGTACATGTTATACGTGTTAATACCGGGCTTAACCTGACTTAAATCGGGAATATTGGAGGTAAAAAAGAGTAAACTGTCTTTTCCAACGGTACCATATTGTAGATAAAGTGGAGCAGAGCAGAGTGGAAGAGAGAACATAGATTCATGGATCACAGAAGAACTTGAAACTACGACCCCTGTGCCCACGTCCTTTCCAACTTTACCAACACGCTTCCAACAACGAAACTGACCATATTTGCAACTTTAGCTTCTGACATTTCTTCGAGGTATAAATGCTTCGCCTTTAGCCACACCTAGATCATGGACTTCTAAATAATAGCATTTGTATATAATGCATAATAATACTACGTAAATTTATAAAATTCTTTGACTTGAAATATCTTCAAGACTTTTGTTTCGCATAATAGTTTGAAAAAGATCGGAAACGAGTCGGGAAAACTCTTCGTCTAGCGTTTTGACAATTTACCAACACAACATAGTCAAGACACTAAATGGCAACACTGCTAGTCGCTCTTTTGGTGTTATTGTCATGACGTAATTGCTCACCATTTAACTATAGTTTATAGAAACACTATTATGACCGTCTTTCAATCAAAGACATTTTATGAGAAGCAGGCCTGATATAAAACTACCCTATATTAACAACAAAAACACCAAACTAACTAATTACTGAAGTGTAGTTAGTGTAGTTAGAGCATCAAAGGGCGACGTCCCTCAATTTCGGATACTAAGCTTACACGTAAGCCGTGACGTACGCTTAACCACTAAGTAGGGCAAACCCTCGTAGATTATAGGGTGCGTCTGTAATCAATGAGAACAAATGCTACACTTGACCCTTGCCAAAATGCAGAGAGGCTAACAAGGAAAGAAACCTGCGGCAATCAACTTGAAAGACTAAAATTGTACCGCTATATGCTATCCATAATCTTCGCAGCTAATTTCTTAAAGAGCTACTGTAAGTAAACAAAACCCAATCTAGTCTTTATCACTTTTCAGATATCATTTCTTACCTGCAGGTCTATTAATATGAAACCTTAAACCTACCTACTGGTCTTGCAGCATGCCTGGGTGTATTCTTCTCGGGCGATGCTAAAGGACTATCTATCTGTTGTGTTTCACGGGTATCAGGTTTCGACCTTCCTGGTGATTGCACGGCTCCTGAACTTTGACGACGCAAGTCTCTTCTAGGTGACGATGTAGGACTTTCTAAATGCGCTTTGTCTTGCTGAGATTTAAGTTTTTCTGACAACTGTAATATTTCCAACTGTTTCTGGCTGAGAGCCGAATGCATATTCTCCTGCTTCGCCAATTCCGAGGATAATTTATTGATCATCTCTTCTTGCTTCTTGACGATATCTTCAAGACGAGAATGTTCACCTGACGTGACCTTACCATTCCCGGCGCTAGGTACTTCGGGGCCTCTCGCGTCCGTCATGTTTAACTCGTTGACCGATTGTTGAGTGACCTCGTACTCCTCAAATATTGTCTCTTCCCTTACTGGTTGCAATATCTGCACGGGTATATCCTGAGCAGAAGTCAAAGTTAAGGACTTATCGAGCGACGTGTTATGAGCAGACACACTAGGATACGTGCCGATGGGTGTGTCTGCAAACAGCTCCCTTTCAAACTCTGATGGGCTCAAGAAATTTCGTTGCTGCGACGTGTCATTAAACCCAAATTCGCTAGATGCCTTATCGAAACCCAGCTCTTCCAATCTTTGCAAAGCTACTTTCCTTTCCGTCTCGCTATTTGTTTCTCCAGCGCTGCCTCTGAAATTGATCGCCTCTCTCGGCGTTTTAATAATAGCTTGATCAATGCTATGAATAGACCTTGAAGATGCTAGAGGTGGTAAATTGTCTCCAATTCCGTCAACTTTGTCAGGAGAAGATCCCACGTGCAGTTCCTGTACTGCTGATGAATCCCCGCCCGTGGTACGATGGCCCGTTTGGAATGTCGACTCTACTTCTCCTTCGCTTTGATTGTCGTCTTCCCAGTCTGATAAATCATCTGGAACTACTACAGCTGTGTTTTTTACATGTGATTGGCCATATTCCATATCACTTACAACAGTGATGCTATCATCGCTGTCACCTCCATCTGGTTTCAGCTAAAAGAAATATTTACAGTGACAGGCATTAATTACATAAGCAACAAAATGGTATTAAATACTCTAATACTTTTCGACTCAGTCATTGCCACAGATTCAAGGCATAATAAACTTTACCATCTATAACCAAGTGGTAATCTTAATATGAGGTTACTGTTGGTGATACTTAAACACACTTGGTTGGGTGTTGTAATTTTTGCGCTCATTTTCAAACAAGATCGTGTTATTGAGTTTTAAGACGAAAAAGTCTGGTATGTGGTATTTCAGAATTGTTATTTCACATCGTCTTAATTTTGTATGATTTTTATCCCATGTTAGAATACCTCAGTTAGGTACAGCATATAAAAAAAGCTGTATCAGGTATTTCAAAACAAAAGTGGGTTTGTACTTAAGAAATAGCGGCGATCGCTTTTAGAGTGAGAAATAAGGACTTTTTAAAAGTTTTTAGAGATTATAACCGCCCTACTCATTTACGGCCATAAGACTGAAAAAATGCTAGCCTTATGGGAAGAGTACAATTCTTTCTAAAATGTATACATAAGAGAGCATTTCACGAAACAAAAGTAATATAAGGCAAATAGACCTTCTGATTTTGAACCATTTGCTTTTGAATGCCAAAACCGTCCCCTAAATTTACAACTTTTAGGAATACATTTGGGTATTTGGATGTTGACAATTATATTTAGAAACAAGGTCCATCAGGACATTTTAGACTCTTCTATAAAATAAATGTCAAGGAAAAAGGTAGGAACCAAAGTATGATATAGCAAAATGTGGGCATTCTAACAAAAAATTTCAATGTTCTTATTTCATGTCCGATGTGGATTGGTTGTCCATTAGCGGAAGGCCCTATGTGTTAAAGAACTCATCATAACTCTCAGCAAAAAAGAGTTGGGGTGAGAGTGCCGCGACTGAGAGTATGTGTTTCTCGAACGGGTTCATGGCCATCGCTGAAAACAAACACTAACTTTGGTGTAGAGTACACCACGTGCCTTAGCGTTATTTACTATTACTTGTATATTGCTAAAACTATGGCAGTGGTTTGCAAACAAGTGAGTTATGGTTCCCGGATCTTAATTATGTCGCCCCAGGCCCCATGGGTTAGGGCATCCATGCTTTATGTATTGACATCTGTGCTTGCCTGTTGCGCATTGTCTTTAAATACCACTATGCCAAATTCTGCAGTCACGCATTGCACTCTTTATACATATTTAATGTCATATCTTAACCACAGTCACGCTGACCTAGCATATGTTAATTGGAATCACAAGGAGACTGACAGTTGAATAAAAAAACACGTAATAGATGCTAACTAACCAATACAGATTTGTTAAAAAGATTTCTGCATTTATTCTCACGGTGTTTGGATCTCTAATTTTTCAGAAATATAATTTTATGGTCAGGTTCTCGTTTTAAAAAACAATAGCAACTGTCTGCTCATAAACATTGAATGAACCAGTCTAAGTCCACGCTGATCTATATTTGTTTAAAAAATCTGAACTTCTTAAAGTAAGAAATATTATAATTCAGTTGTGAAAATCATGGCCTTTTTAATTGTACTTGAGCACTGGAAATATGCTGTTGTCACAAAAATCAAGAAATTATGTACAAGAGGGCGTTGTGGAGTATGCCCGAGCTGGTTTGTGATAGAAATAGAAACTGAATGCTGAATTTGCTCTGAAGAACACTATCTTTTATCGAATACAGCAGCAATAATGATCACGCTGACTCACCATTAAAGTACGTAGGAATTTTTAGAGCCACTGATAAGATTGTCAATACTGCCTAAAATAGGTATCGCCATCCACTTTGCTTACACGGCTGATAAATCTACATTGGTTATCAAAACAGCAATTACGATCAAGTAACTTGTGAGCGAACGACATCGACCTGCAGCTGTTAACACGTGACTTACCTTTTCCTCTGATTACATCTAACCCTAGTCAGCTAATTGTTCATCTTGTAGAAAGTAATAGAAGTTTACTTTGTCTTTATTAAAGCGGGGTGATTGAGATACCCGGCGCAAGGATTTCTGCTTCAAAACGACCTCGAATCTAATGCAGTATCTTCCTTTACTCCATTGGCAGTGAAACAGTATGTGTGATCTAACCGCGACGAAACAATTTACATTAAAGTTATTCGAACGCAATCTGGGACCAAGGTTAACCAATAAAACATCACCATCGACTAATGAAATAGTTATTTGCTAGGTTTATGAATTCGAAACTTCAAAATGTAAAAAAACATTGAAGTGAATGTCAGTAATTGCAAAACATTACATTAAGTTCGAAAAAAAATCGAAGTTGAAATAATGCAATCAAATATATTACCTGACAGTTGCTCTCGAACACGAATATATATTTTATTACCCTCCACAAATCTGCAAAATTATTCGATATAGGAGTGTGCAATTAAGCGTGACTGCCTCGTGTCGGCCACTTGTATGAGTACTTGTGTTGGCAAGATCTTCCAAACACACCGTGGAAACGACACTTCCGTAAGAACATTCGCCTGTCATTCAAATTAAACCATATATCTGACCACAAAAACAGCAGTCGATGCATTAAACGCATTGTCAGGGTCACTTTGATGAATTTTCAATGGGCGGTCAGTTATAATGATTTCCATAATTCATGAATAATTATTCGCTGTTCAGAATTGCTGGAGTTCATCTTAATGTGCAAGAAAATGGGATTTAAAATTCACGGTTTTTACTCGTCTTCGGTGCGAATTTCCAACTTTTTACGGCGATATAACGTTAGTGAGCCTCTGAAGAGTACGGGAAGGCAAAACGTTGAGTTTTGCACAACTCGAGCATGTTTCGAACTCATTACGCCTGTGCTTACATCAAGATATCTGCGAGACCGGTTCTCGGTCAACATTGCTATTGTCTCCAAACGACCTCCCTTCGGCGATACTCACCTGTTTTTGCTAAGTATCTTACAAGGACAGGCAGCTATCGCTTTTGTTGGCAACAATTCTCTGGAGAAATTACAACTTAAATTTTAACCGTGGTAATTGGCAGGGTTTCATAAGGAAAGATACAAGGAGCATCACTTCTCAAGTCGACTCCGTTTAAATTGGAACAAATGGCTTTATTTCACATCACACCCTCTATGAAACCGATTAGGAGAAGAGGACCATCTCAAGTTTTATGCGAATTACTGAGTTCTTTTACGGTGAGTTACAACATTGTATCTGTTTTAGATTTATGGTTTTTATAAGGATAGTTCGCATTGAATGCAATTAGTAGCCTATCATTACCACGTTGTCATGGTAACCTAGTGCTAGACATGGAAGCTAACCCGTCCATTATAATGTAAGTGCATATCGTTTAGCTTATTAGCATCACTGGCAATTATCCTGCGGATCTTCCGAACAACGTATAAGACCGCGGTAAGTAGACGTTATATCGTCGAGTGAATTCGAACAAGGTCAAACTGACAATAAAATGTACCGTACAAAATCACCTGCTCACTATTTCATACGTTAGAAAAATCGATCTTTCGTTCTTTAAAACGTTCTTTTCAATACGTTAAAAAGCAAATTTATGCTAGGGGTGACTACTCAGATTTCATTAAACAATTCATTTTAATTCGAAAGGCCTGTGTACGTATCATTTTTTGCCCACATCCCAGTCAATGGCTTAAGACTAACTCGAGACTCATAATATATATAAAAAGCGATTTCGAAATTAATAAAATTATTATCTTTTCAAGAATTTTTTCTTTCTCTCAAATAGCAAGAAGGAGAGATTTAAAACAAAAGATTTAAGTTCTTTATCCAGCATCTACTGTAATAGCTGTCATTTTAAAATGTCCTGCAGCAATGCAATCTACGGCAGGACTTAGTGAATAAATTATGTACCAATGAACTTGAAAGCTATGATGACGGGAAGAAAGACAGGCGTAGACACAGAAAATACCACGGGCAGTATTAACAACTATATAAAAGTAAAAGGCTACAATGCAATCAAAGGGCTAGGCAAGGAAAAAATGACATGGATAAATGCACTAAGCCTTAAATCAAAGACAACACTTAGATAGGCAGGCCATACAAGCACATACAATGGAGTTACAGTCACAACAAGGGTTAATGACCATACAAGTCCTAAGTACTTTTCCAAGGTGCCAAAACTATTAAGTAGTAGGGAGAGCTTAGTGGTTTGGCAGCTGGAGTTACACTCTAGTATAATTGAAAACTTCCACTCTAAAGGTAATCGACATGTTCTAAGACCAAAAAACTTTCCTTCGCAAGATACAAGATTCACAGTTCTAAAAGTTGTCCAATATTTTGCGGAACAGCTCCTAAGCGTCCTGCAAAATGGTTGTGCCTCTTGTTATCACTTTTGTCCACCTTTGGAACTTGAGACTGGGCATTGTTACTTGTCTAGGTACCTTCAAACCTTTACACAAATAAGCAACGGAAATGGTTTTCATTAAGCAAGTTACTGCTTTCCTTTTTTCTGTTGTTAAATGTGGAGATACTCTTTGGTCTCTCATAAATGGGGGTGGGGTCATTTATTTGTACTTGGAAATCCCCACAAACTTATTGAAACCTTACTAATTTCAATTTGAAAGATTTCTGAGGCTAAACTATGACTTATGCCGACATATTTTCCATTAAGTTTTCATTTTGCAACTATCAGTAACTATTTTCAAAAAAAATCCCCCTCCCCATTAATTACCCCAAAGGTAGAGGAGCAGACCCAAAGGAGACACAGATGGACAAAGTTTGACAATGAAACTATGTTATGGGCCTACTGTGACACCACTGGCCAATTATTCAATGAAATAAACTTGTTTCTGATCAGCAACCAAAGACTTCAATTGCTGTTAGCTAAATGTGCATTTTACTTCAGTTTCAGTGTTTGAAACTATTAAATTTTGGGCTCTATACCACTTCACTTTAAATATAAAATAGGCATGCCCCTGTACTCCAACATGTAACAAATATTCATAGTACTTGTAACAATACAAGGTACAATTACTTACCTCGTATACATACTGCTGCTGCTTATTTTTCTTCACCGATGCATAAATTGCTTCCTGTGGCTCTGGTTCTGAGTGAAGATCTTCAAACACCTCTTCAACTGGCTCAGGAATAGGGAGTTCTCTTTGATCATAAGGATTTTCATAATCAGAAGAATCTTCATCTTGGCTCCTGAGTGGCCTTCTGACCATTTCATACCCTAAAATATTCAAAATGAACACAACATTTTGGAATGACATCTGAATTATGTGCATAGGAATCATACTGCACAGGAAGGAGTTGATTCAGGTATTACAATGGATTCTCATGGCACAAAATTTATAGCTAAGGAAATTATAAAATTACCAGCTTAGAAAGTCAAAGCTTAAATTTGCAGACTGCCATGCATATGAATTTAAAATACAATTCATAGAATACATGTTTCATTTACATGAGAATGAAAACACCAATGAAAATGTGTATTTTATTAGCTATACCACTGGCGGCTCACTGGAATATATTTTGGTGGGGCTGATAATATCATAACTGAAATTCAAAGTGCTAATCTAATTATATCAAGGATGACAATGTTAGAATTTGTCTTCAAAAAATCTGTTTTAAGATATTATACACTGAAAAATGTCCCCTCTATAGCTCTTTATTATAATCCACATTCCAAAAAAAGTAAATAAGGCAAGGGCCCCACTCCAATTACATTAGAACTTACATTTTTATGAGCATTGCCAGGTTACTCCAAGTAAATAGAAGTACTTTAGTGTCTAGTTAATATTTAAAATATTTTTCTTCTACACAAAAGCTTTGGAATGTGAGAGTTCAATAGGGGCTGCTTAAATCCACAGAATGATAAGCTTGTATGAATGCTAAATTTGATAATGACTATAAATAAGCCCCATTCTATTACAGATGCACATTTGCAGTATAATGATGGAGACTTTTTATAGCATTAGGGGACAAAATTAACTACAAAATAACCTTCATGGTGATTAGCATTCTTTAAGGTTGGATATCAGTTTCATTAAGGTACAGAGTTACAAAAAGGGCAAGGACAGACTTTGATTCCCAAGTTGCTTCATCTTCTAATTCCACCATTCCTCCTCCTGTCTGTTTTTATCACTCATGATCTTTATTTTCAGGTTTTTTTCTGCTTCCTCTGAAAACAGGTTAGATAGAGAGCCTACCCAGGCTGTCAGTGCCCTGTCCCACCTAGAAATATGGCATGTCTCTCTATCATAAATCCTTTTTTCCTTTCAGATTTCAAAATATGGCACTTTACAGTGTACTGCAATAAATTTTGTAAAGATTTTCATTTACAGCATCTTGCTGGCTGTCCCATTGTGCCTCCTCCCTACCATACAAGGCCTTGTAATTTACACATTTACATACAGTCTCTTTTTAAAGACCCCTGGTGATCAGTGGGTATGATATTTAAACTCTTCTCCCCTACCGAATTGTAGGGGAGTTTTATCATTGCATCAAATTAAACAAACATGAAAATTTCAAGCTTGAAATGCTTAATACTTCACTCAAGAAGACCAGAGGACTGATTCCGCCAGCTATTCAAATATGCCTGATTATTTCCTTGAACAAATGGATATTTGAAAAAAGGATATAAGACTAGCACATTTGCACTCAAAGTAGTTTCTTTGCGGAATACATTTACTCATACACACAAGTTTCACACAGATTATCCCTCTCTGAAGGTTTTGTCCTCTGAAATGAAATCTAGAGCATGTCTGCAGATCTTGAATTTTGTACTAATTATTTGTTAGGGCCAACTTCAAATAGCCCCAAATTGCATAAAATCCAGGTGGTATTAACCAATTGGGGGACTAAAAACTACTAGAATAGTTGACACTTTTGGTTCTGTTCCTTCTGTTCATTCTGCTTGGTCTTACTATTGAAAATCTTTGGTGGGACTGAACCCTACTGGGCCCATAGGAGGTGCCACCCTGAGCAATACACATTTTACTAATGCACATAAACAGAGTGTATCACTCATATAGATATGCATTATCATTTACATTTCAGTATCAGCAAACACATATTTTTTGAAAAAGATAGTATTGAAACAAAAATAATGTGAATCTTGAATAATATGACTAATGTATAATAATCATATGCATACATAGATGCTGGGTTTTTGAAAAGATACAGCAAGTAGAAAGAAAGATAGATAGATAGATAGATAGATAGATAGATAGATAGATAGATAGATAGATAGATAGATAGATAGATAGATA